>CBVK0100815642.1:0-33105 GCA_900067695.1 Picea abies
TCGGGAAAGGGAATTATAGGCTTGGCAAGGACAACAAGGAAGTTGCACAAAGAAGCAAGAAGGATATTTTGTCCTAGGAGCCACTTACACCGACAACCCAGAGACCCTCATTCCCCACATGCCTGCTCCACCCCAGGAGGATACACCTTCACTAATACAAGTCCATCGACTAGTACCCCTCCCTTACCTTGGGCTTCAACAACAGGCTGGACCAGAAGTCTCAGAGTACTGTAGTTGCTATGGGACTCCCTTCTAGGAGAACTCACTTCCCAACAAACTCTCTCACCTAGGAGAGTTTCTCACAGGCATGACAACTTGCCTCTTTGACTCAGCTACAGCTGGGTACGGGTGACAACAAAAACAACAGGAAAAAATGGTTATGGACACCCAAAAGGCATCATCCTAACACTAAGTCACAACACAGCTGAGGCGAATACAATTGCGTCGGGCTTCACAAGAAGCAACATAGGACGAATTCACGGTTTCTATTTTTAGAGATGAGTGAGGATATGCAGAGGTCAAACAATGGAGGTCTCAGGTTCATAATAAGGATGGGAGAATGGAAAATGATGAACTCAGGTGGAGGATAGCAGAGTGACTAGCAAACCATCTTCCCGTGAGGGTTTCCTTCACTATGCGCGGGTATGCAGAGGTAGACGCAGAGGCAAAACAATTTAGACGCCCCAGATCCCAGTGAACTCCCAACACAGTTGATGCTTCATCTTTTAATTGCATGAGCCCAGGTCGACACTTTTCTTCCTAGAGCTACATGCACCCCATTTAGCCTACATCCCCTTTCCAGGAACTTAGGATAACAAAAACATTTCATGTCCACCTTAGTCTTCAGGAATTAATATTAAAATATTATTTGCCTAGAGGTAATCCCCCTAGCTTAGCCCCTAGGCCCACATACTTATACCCCTCACTTTCCCAACCTTGTGGAAGCTTAGTCCCCCATCACTCTTTCTTCATGGTCGGTCTATATGCAACGATGTTTTTATATTAACAAAGTGCATTATTAAATGTGCAAAATAGGCTCCTGACCTTTGACACATAGGCTCTCCAGCCTACTTGCACATAAGCTTACCAACTTACAATTGCTCGGCTCAACAACCTACAAAACATGTTTACAATACATAAATATAACTGGGGCTCGTCCTTGGGGTATTACAATCCCCTCCCCTTATTTTTTCACTGTCCTTAGTGCAACTTACTTACACATATATAATTCAAAAATTCTTCAAAAGATCCAAGCTTCAACTATTGGAAGCCCATTATCCAGCTTTACTTTCAAGCACCAGTTCTTGTATCCATACTGCAGCTGAAACTCAATTTATCTATTCCATAGAGTTTCTTTAGGAAAGCATTCAACTTATTGTTCCTTGTTACATGCTTCAATTAAACTTCATTGAAATTACTGAATGGTTGTAGATCCACGATGTTCCATCCATTAATAAACTCTCAACAGTGTTATGACTCTACAGACGTAAACACTCTGCTCATACATCTATTCATTCGGAAGCAACATTAGAACATACATGCAATTATAATAACATGATAACCTGCATACGAATTACGAGACACATAGCATAAAATGAATAGAGAATTGATGCTTATCTTTTGATTGAGAATACTTCCATATAAACATGGTCTAGGCCAAGGTACCAAACCCCAAGAACATTCCAACCAATGGTCTCTCTTCCCCACATGCCTATCCCACCCCAGGAGTGTGCACCTTCACTGTCACATAGTCCATCGGTTGTTACACCTCCCTTTCCTTGGGCTTCAACAACAGGCCAGACTGGAAGTCTTAGAGCATCGTGGCTCGAGGAGTTCCAAATGCCCTCAGAGGTCTCCAATTGACATCTTCCCTGAGCTACTCTTTGTATTCAACTTTCCACTTTAATAAACATCATCTCATCTGCATCACCAACATGTAGTTATCATGAGAAAACATAAAATAATTCATTTAGGAACTCCAATTAGTGCAAAAGGGAATTCAACTTTTTCCCGAAAACATGAAATTCTATTTCATAATCCATCTTCGTTGTTGCCATATTATGAATGCATCCATCCTTGTGGTTTTCCACAGGCACTAAACTACATACCATTTTTCCTGTAATGCTTCATCTTGCATACTGTTGGCGCAGGGGAAGACCCAAGGTTCAACGCTACAACAACGCACCAACAAAACCCTAACTACTGGCCCTTTCGGGAACACCTGTGAAGCATATGAAGTCTCACCCGAGGTAGAGGCGGGGGTGGTTGCAGGACTCATATGTTTGCAACCTTAGCTGGGACACAGATCTGTGATTCTAACGCTTAACAGAGCACTTAGAAATTAACTTCATCAATATTCGGTTCTTAGTAACAGTACAAATGTACCCTAATTACAGAGTATCGCAATATGCAACCAGATCCACCATCTAATAACACTTAACATAATAGGAACATATTAGAACTAGCAGATTCAAGCACTAAGCACATCTGTATAGGTCAGATCTAGCAATTATTCACATGATTAGGCACAAAGAAACATCATATATATCTAACATGCATCACATAGAAACACATCGATGCATCGCACAAAGCAGAACAACACAACATGTAGGTGGTTCACCCCCACCCTAGGGCTACATCCACCAACTCTTCTTCTTTATTAATGTGTTCAATCGGTTACAACACATAGTCATCAAAACCCTTATGCACACAGGACAAAATATCTGCACAGCTCGCTAGATCCTTCTTCCTTGCGTCATAGCACAAAGCCTTCTATAATCTCTATAATAACTTGCACTTAGCTCTGTAACCCTTCTGCAGTCATGCACATAGCACTACTATCACTTATCTTACATAAAATAGATAAGCTACCGTCCCTTACTTACTTTGCCTAGACATCTATTTATACATAAGTGGGCCTAAGTGTGGGTGAACCCACGGGCTAACATCCCTTTCCCATTTCATTGTCCCAAAAACCCAAAAAGGGGGTCGAAAGTGGGCCGAGATCCCATGATCTCTGCTTCGTCTAGTGCTCCATCTTCAACATGCTGTCGAAGTCCCAAAAATGGTCAAATATGACCAAGTGTTCCTCAAAACTTGGTCAAGGGCCAACATGCCCCCAACACTCACCTGTGACTCATCCCGAGTCACTCTGGTCTGAGAAATTCTGCTTCAAACGCCTCGAGCTGCTTTGATCTGCTGTAGTGCTACTACTTCTTGCTCAGTGAACTCCTAAATAAGTGCATCATTGACTGGTCCTTCGAGGCACTGTTATGTTGTACTCACAACCTGTTCAATTTCTATTCCTTGGCTTTCAAGTTCAGTGAATAGTTGACATGGCTTTTCTTGCACTGGTTGAAGTCATTGAGAGACTTCCATTACTTTACTTTGGAGTGTGTGTACTTTTTATTGGGTCATGCATTGCTTTGGAAACCTCTTCATTCTCTTAACCGGTGACAAGGCCTTTAGCTGTGCTTGTAACATGTCTGCCTGTTGCTGCGCGTGTTGGAGCTGCGACTCTAATGCATGTAATTTTGGACATTCCGTGAGAATTTCATATGTTTGGGTGCTTTTGGAGCTCAACTTCTTGTATTCCAAGGAAAAGGGTTTTAGTCGGTCAACTGTGCTTCGAGCAGTGGCCTTTATTAGGTCTCTTATTTCTTGAGGTGTCTCAGGCATAGTGCGAAGTTCCAGGTCTGCGATGCACTGCTGAAGTTGCTGGATCACTTCTTCTAGTTGTGCCACCTGCTATGGTACTTGTTCTTCTATCTGGTCTTCGAGGAGTGTCACAGAGTGAAGTGCTCTATGAACCCATTCCTATACTTTGAGTTTCTCTGAGAGCATCTGTTCCCTATCTTGCTGTAGTGTTGCTTTCACTTTCTCCCACTTTGCCTAAAGAGCTAGTTTTTTTTGTTCTACATTACTGCGTTGTTCTAGCATATATTTCTATGCATGTGCCAAAGCTTGGGTAGCTTGTACTGTCTTTTCCTGAGCTCCTCGAAGGTGAGCTTCAACTTTATTGGCAATCTGGTGCAGTTGGGCTAGCTCATCTCCTGGTTCTTCTATTCGACTTGTCGAGGGTTCAATAGAAACTGTGTGGCTGGATTGTAGTGCCTGCTGCACTTCTCGAAGTTCTCCCTTGATTCGAATGAATACCTCTTCCTACTTCGCTTCTTTCTTTTCCATGATCTCCAATGAAGCATCATTCAATGCAACGACTAAGAATTCAAAATCGTCTGAGGTGAGGGTAGTCTTAAACATAGCCTTGGTGGCTCTGGATTTCTTTTTGGATGAAGGCCTTGGTGGGGTAACCTTCCTTTTCTTGGTTGGATCCTCTTCATCTCTAGGTAGATTAAATTCACCTTTGTTTTGCTAGACTTCTATGCCACCTAGTTCTCCACCATCATCTCCCTGCTCACCATCATCTCCCTGCTCAGGTGAGGTCGAGGATGTCTCCACCGATGTGCTATGGAAATCATGCACTTCGTTATTTTTCTTCATTTAACTTGGTCCCGGTGTGTCCGACATAGTGTCAGGGCTATCCACATCAGACATCTCTACGGGGTCTGCTGGAACAAGGAGGTATGCCGACCATTCCTTCGTAATCTACTCCAAGTCATCTTTTGTCAATTTGTAATATGACTAGAGCTATTGTTTATGCTCATCAGCGCGTGCTGTAATGTAGGTGAAGTGGTGGTCCGTGTTGAACTTAATCAATGGTATAAACCTATAAAGTGTGTTCAGGGTGATGTGTGGTGTAGACTGGATTGCAATCTTTAACTGGTTGTAGTAGGTGTGGAAGACGACATTGCACTGCCACTGTTTTCTCATGTCGCTGGAATACCACAACGTACAGAAATTTGCAGCCAGTGGTTTGAGGGGTTCTATATCTGGGAAAGTTGAACCTTCTAGTAGCTCCCAGACAATGAAAGCGATCAATATAAGAAGCCAACTAAAATGGAAGTCATACCCTTGGTCTTGCACTTCTCTGCAATCAATCTCTAGTTGGTTGACAAGGTACTGCGCCCAATTCATCTGTAATCCCTCTACGCACTTCTTTGCGAGGACGACCATGAATCTGGTCACTTGAGTTGGTTTATTATTATGAACTAACTTGCCCGCGATTAGCTAACATGCAAGGTGCACTGCGCCACTCTGGATAGAGGCTACCTTGTAGCCTCACGTTCCCTTCTCGACATCGCCACATGTTTCCTTAATTTTTTGTGCTAATGCTCGGTTGGAGGTCTTGCTAGGGTAGAACTCCTATGGGTCCGGGCCTTGCATGCTAAGCCCTATGATCTGATTGATCAAGGTCAGATCCATAGTGATGTGTCGGTTTAGCCATAGGTATCCTCTGTGATAGCAATATAGAAGCAACTTTACGCACACATTCACCTCCTGGTGTCTACCAAAGTGTGGGATCTTCATAACATTCAACAATGTAGATTGTGCGAGGTTCTGGGTCCAATACTGTGGGAAAATATTTGAGTTATTTCCCTTTGTCTTCGTTAGATACTTGTGTGGGGTAAGCATACTATAGAATTTTTAGTCGCCGAGGTTGAAGTCACTAAACTTCAACGTTGCAAGCTTGTCTTGATTGGCTTGAACTGTGTGCACTCCTTTCAGAAGGTACACAGTGATCAAAGTATACTCGAAGTCTCTGGGTACACTGTCTCAGTTAATCCCACCACTTAGAGGTGGTATGTAAATTGGTAGAATGCGTGGAATATGCTTGGCGTTCACAATGTCATCTCTGTGCTTTGTTATTGTCTCTATTGTGGTTCGGGAAGGTCCTGCTCTACAAGCAGTTGAGGGAGCTTAGATTCCTCCTGTTGATGATGCTTGCACACCTGTAGACATCCTTCTTTTTGACATGACTCTCTCAGCCATTAATTCAATCAGAACATCTTCGACTGCTTTCTCTATTGTGTTGATCTCATCCGACATACAAGCTCAGATTCGATCAGATCAGGTGTGAATTGGATTAAAAAACTGCAGTGGAGGGTAAGGGAACAAGACGATGATCATAGTGCAAAATAATCTTAGGCTGTGGCCTCAAGTTCTCAGTTAGCAAAAGGTATTCTTGGGGCGTGGTGCAGTGGACTAAGTAAGAAATTTAGAAATGGTCTGCTTGCAATGGGTATGAGGCGTCATTAACTCATGTTTTGTCCATTTATGGTGCGGTCTGATGGTCTAGTGGTGAATCATCAATGATTTTCGACCCGTTCAGAGTGACAGTCGAATGGTTATATCAGCTTCCAACGGCTATATTGCTTCACCTCGGTGAAGTGGCCTATGTCGCTGGTCTGATATCTCGGTGAAGTTCAATTTCTGCGAGTTTCCCATTCTGCGAGGTCCCCTCTGAAATATTCTGTAGTTTTTCGATCTTAGCTCTCTTTTTACTTAGTTTCCTATCCTTTTTTCCAGTGATATTCACCTTGGGGATTCTCTTTCCATTTTGATTCTTATTTTCCTTGAACATAGGTACTTCGTGCTACTGAGATTGTCTCCTAAGACCCAGGGGTAATAATTCTTCTTTTTCTGGAACATGTGCTTCAGGCTTCTGTGAGCCTTCTGACATTCTTTCAGCTTCGACATCTAGGCCTCTAACGATAAGCGGCTTCAATCTATTCTCCTGTTCTCCAATCAACTACGCAGTCCTTTTGGTCATGAAATCTGTTAACTCTTGTCTCTGCTGTTCTAAAACTTTTTCTTCTTCTTCCTTTGTGGCTTTATCTCTCTTAATACAAGGTTTCCCAAGTAACATAGTAAACAGGGCACTTTCCTCATTAAACTTAATAATCTCAAAATCTTCTTCAGTCGAAGTTCCATTGACTGTTATAGGTATCTGAGCGATTTTTCCACATAACATTATCAATTTTCCTTTGAATAGTCCTATTCATCCCAGTGAAGGAATCATGGTGGGCTTCCCTATAACTTCCCAAGTTCTTTCTGGCATGATGTTCACTTGTGTTTCTTCTTCAAGAATACAGTCAATGTTGAATTCCCCTAGTCTTGCTTCAACTTGTTCCTTTTCTTTGAAGATCTCTGTTAATCAGACATCTTTATGTTCTTTCAGGGTTTCTTTCATCTGTATCAATACTTTCTCTGATTCTTTGTGAGATTCGGCTATTTCTAGAGTTGTCTTAGGATTTTCTTCATTCAGATTCATTCTTTCAAGATTATCAATCATTCTAGGGCAATCCAATAGTTCATGGTCTGAAGCTTTGCAACAGAGACAACTAGGTTTTCCACCCAGGTATTCCTTAGCTAGATGGCCTGGTTTTCTGCAAATGTAACATAGGGTTAATCCTCTCTTTCTTTTGAATGATCCCCAGCCTCTTCTGTACTGTGCACTAGGATCATGGTAGCTAGCCTGCAAAAATTTGTTTCTAGGATCCTGCATCCATTAGTTAGTCCAAATGTTTTTTCTATGCATAGGTATAACATATTTATCATTATTCTTACCAGATCTATTCATATCAAACCTTCTTTCATCTAACAATGCTCTAGTTTTCAAGCTAGGACAGACTCTATCAAGCATACTTAGATCCATATTTAGCTTACTTTTTCACTTATCTTACTTTTATAGAGCATAAAGCTTCCAGTTCTAAAAACTTTTAGCTATTCTTACCTCTATCAGAGCACAAAGATTACATATCTTACCTCTTTCTATAGATCTGACCTCTTTTCTTCGGAAACTTCCACTTTAACCTTTCTTAGAGCACAAAGCGTTCAGATCTGACTTCTTTTCTTCAGATCTATCCTTCCTTCTTTAGCACATAGCTTATCAGATCAAGTGGATTACCGTGCACTAGGGCTCAGGTCCACGCACAAAGGTTCCAAGTTCAAGATGAATATTTTCACCGAGTTTCTTCTTTCTCAGTTCCCAACAATCACAGTTTCAGGTCTCGGCAATAGAACCATTTGTTGGCATAGGGGTAGACCCAGGGTTCAACACACCAACAAAACCCTAACTACCATCCCTTTCAGTAACACCTGCGAAGCATATGAAGTCTCACCCGAGGTAGAGGAAGGGGTGGTTGCAGGACTCAGATGTCTGCAACCTTAGCTGTGACACAGATCTATAATTCTAACACTTAACATAACAGTTAGAAATTAACCTTCATCAATATTTAGTTCTTAGTAACAACACAAATGTACCCTAATTACAGAGTATCGCAGTATGAAACCAGATCCATCATCTAATAACACTTAACATAACAGGAACATATTAGATCTAACAGATTCAAGCACTAAGCACATCCATATAGGTCAGATCTAGCATTCATTCACATGATTAGGCACACAGAAACATCAGATCTATCTAACATGCATCACATAGAAACACATCGATGCATCGCACAAAGCAGAACAAAACAACATGTATGTGGTTCACCCCCACCCTAGGGATACATCCACCAACTCTTCTTCTTTATTAATGTGTTCAATTGGTTACAACACATAGTCATCAAAACCCTTCTATGCATAGTACATAAGATCTGCGCAGCTCACTAGATCCTTCTTCCTTGCATCGTAGCACAAAGCCTTCTATAATCTCTATAAGAACTTGCACTTAGCTATGTAACCCTTCTACAGTCATGCACAAAGCACTACTAACACTTAGCTTACATCACATAGATAGGCTACCGTTCCTTACTTACTTCACATAGACATCTATTTATACATAAGTGGGCCTAAGCATGGGTGAACCCTGGGGTCGACATCCCTTTCCCATTACACTGTCCTAAAAACCCAAAAAGGGGGCCGAAAGTGGGCCGAGATCCCATGATCTCTTCTTCGTCTGGTGCTCCATCTTTGACAGGCTTTCGAAGTCCCAAAAATGGTCAAATATGACCAAGTGTTCCTGAAAACTTGGTCAAGGGCCAACACATATAGCCAACAAGTTGTCAGTGTTTTTTGTACATCATAATTCAATTGCAATATGTAAAAAATATTATTCAGTGATCTTAGAATTTCCTGCACCTAGCAATTCAATCACAATTACCCAACAATAAATAAACTAGAATGACTCATCATTCTATGCATATGCATGTTCATAGTAATATCTGTAAGTTCATTATTTCTTCTTCTGAACAAGAAAATTTCCTGTAGTCAATGCTCATGTGACTACTTGACTTGCAACTTTCATGTTGCAAAGTCTAACACCTTCCTAAAATGTCCTCAACTTCATGAGTTAACAAAATTTCAGCTTTTAGTAACAATTATTTCCATGCAATAATATATATGTATGTACTTACAAAACACATTCAATCATTGCATTTAGTTTACAATTATATCTCTTACTATGCATGAGTACAATTCTTAGTGCATAGTTATTCAATGCACCTTGCCTTGAATTACATAATTCTCTTTATCTCAGTCATGTATCTCACCATCCATAAGTTGAAATTCTGGCCAATGTGTTGACACATTCTCCACACACTTCCTATTGTCTTCCCAATTAATTGGATGCCTTCCTTTTCGACTCGAACACTACACCAAGAATATAATCCTGTGGTGTTCATTAGTGTTAGCAAAAAGGTTTCAGTCCAAGTTTTATTTAAAGGTAGGAATCTTTTAGTACCAGTGTGGATCATAACCTTTCCATATCCGTACCTTGACATATCCAACCATGTCCTGGTCTCATACATGACTAGCATACTGGCATTCATTCCTATAACAAGTTCTTATCTTTTAATTCTTTGGTTATTACCCCATAACCAAATTAACATGACATTCTACTATGTCAGTGTGTGCATTCATAAGCTAAAAAGATTTGAATTAATACAGGCCTCCAGTCTTTACCACATCCAGTGGTAAGCATTCAATAATATAATCATGTGATTTTATAAAATAACTCTGGGTGAGGAAATTATTACCTAAGTTTCCTTTCATCAATTATGAAAAAAGAGTAATAAAAACTCATACCTGCATGACTACCATTAATAAATTTTATACTACCTGAATGTATGATGGCAGTAGAAGATTTCATGCTTATTTTATCAAATTATAACCAACACTTCAGTTATTTGTTGCTTCCCTCCTTATGAAACAACATCACCACCAACACTTGCAAACATGAAAGCATTCTTTCCTCTGGCTGACCGAACAATCTGTAACAAACTTGCTACCACATAAATTGCAGCAACTTCTTTCTCCCAATAAAACTTTTCCTTGTTGATCCCAGAAGTCTACAATTTTTTCTGGATTCCTAAATCTTCTTGTGCTCTCATTGTCGTCACTGTACATGACTATTTATTCCCTGATCACTTTCGATGCAGTGCCGCTACCTCAACGGGGTCTGCTAACCTCCCGGTCAAAGGATCTTTCCAAATGATGAGTCAGATTGGCTCTTTGGGCCTTTTCTATACTCCTATTAATCTTACACAGGTCCCCTTTCCTTTTCTGTACAAGTCCTGACAGACCCACAGGCTATTCCTGCACACTTCCAAAACTCCAAGTTTCAGGTACTAGCCCCTTTTTCATTAGCCCTTTCCTTCATATGAACCTCGGATAAGACCTCATGGAAAATTGTGATTGCGGGCATGGGCAAGAGTGGTTTTAGGCCAACCCACTTTTCACCCCACAATTCACCTCCATCTACCACACATCACTTTGTTAAAACCATGGTATAAATTGTGGCCCGCTCTTTGATTTTTAACATCCAAGCAAGTTATGGACCCACAATCCAACTCATTCTTAGATCTCTAATCCCTTGGCAATGATCTGCGATCAACGACTGCTATCTATCCTCCATTTTATACCTTATTTCCTCCTTCCACATGCGATCCCATATCTACATGATTTGTCGACACATAGCTCCCTTCCAAATCAATGACTACAGTTGATTCCGACTCTTCGACCCTCAATAATTTCAACTCGCAACTATATTCTTTTCCATGCATGAAAATCTTCCAGAGTGGAAGATCTATTGACACCTATCCTCAATGATCAGACGGTTATGATGAACTCCAACTCTCCGGCCTTCGGGAGTTCTCATCTCTCCACACACACAAATCTCCGTATTGAATTTCCTCGGAGTGATAGATATTTTGCCATGTGTCCTCTCCAAATCAGCGACTATCCAATGGAGTAAGTCTTCATCCTCCACATGTCTCCTCACAGATCAACTATCCACGTTCCCTCCTTCGGATCAACAACCAAGATTTACTTCGACTGTTTCTCCTCCTCCTTGTCCAAAAACTTCCGAAGTTGTGGATATTATGAAATCTATCCTCCTTGATGATGGGTGGTCCAAAATTACTTCAGGACTTTGACAAGTCCACTCTCCTACGCACACAAGGATTAAGTCTCATTCACTTACCTCCGAATCCAACGGTTGCTGGTCCTTCGCACTCAGACCTAATGGATGGGATCTGTTCCTCTCCTCTACGCTTCCTATGTTCTGCTAGATGCTGATCTAATGGTCCAGACTCATCCCCACAACCAATATGATGGTTTTTGTCGCTCCTCCTCCTGATATTTTAACTTCTTCCATCTTGGAATATTTTGTTAGTGTTGAAAGGATTCGACCTTTGACCTTTCTCCTATGAGTCCGCCTCTTGGATCTCGTCTTCACTCTCGTAAGTATTATCTCTTCTGAGCTTTAGGACTTAGAATGAGTCTGTCTCCCACACACTCCTTACATTATCTCTTCTGAGATTTTAGATTTACTCAGTCTGCTAAGGGTCTCGGCCCTCCTCTTTCCTTTCAAAGGAAAACTTTGTGCCCTCCTGGCAACCTTCTGCTCAAAGTACACCCTATTGAGCATTTTCTATAGAGTGTTCAATAGCTCTATGAGTATCTTCCTCTGATACTCTTCTCCCTAAAATTGAAAAATATTTCTCTCTATGCATACTTGCACTCGCTTGATGCCCACCTAGCAGAGCCCTACAGAGTTCTCAGTGACTCTATATCTCTCTGAACTCAACACAGAGTTCTCCCTGTGTGCTCCTTGCACTTCTGCTGATGAAGGTTCAATGATATCTCTCTTGAGCTTCTCTGAGATTAACTTACCTCTGTCAACGCACTCCTCGCAGACAATGTGCACTGCTTGCACTCAAAAACTTAAAGAAGAGAAACAATTGAAAATTATTCAATACTTCACCAGTTTACGCATTCAAACCATGAAAAACATAAAAAAACATAAACACACTATATGCAGGAAAAAATTCTTTTCTATTATCTCTGTGAGTGTCTTCTAAACTCTCTGTGAAAATTTGATTTGTTTCTGACACTCTCTGAACTTTGCAAACACAACGTGCAGTCAACCAGAAATTGTCAGTCCATCAATCCTTAACAAATCCCACAACATTCGTAAACCAATTTGATTTAAGAAAAAGTTCATATTTCATTTTCTTTCCGAGCTCTTCTCTGCTCTATAATCATTTTGGGGCACTAGCCCCTTTCTCTCAGTCCCCAATCCATGTGATCACAGGACATGACCAAGCGCTATATCACTAGGTGCTTACTTGGGCCTTTGGCTTTGGAATATTCAAAGCACCACACAACAATATCTTAGAGTTCTGGATTACCGAAATCGTGAAGTAGGGTGGATCAACCGACCATGTCTACTCAACATCTGATGACTGTCACTTACTATGGAACTTCAGGCGTCTAAGTTTTGGAACTTCGAAGCTTCAGGACTTTGGAGGATTTCACATCCACGCAACCCAAACCATTAATCTCTGAACTTTCCCAATCATCTTTGGTGACGTCATTACGTCACATCATGGAGCACTCTTCCAATTGCAGGGGCATTCAACAACGGTTTGGAGTAACCCGCTTTTCATCCGGAATTCTTCTGACGCTGAAACGTTCCCCTTAGTGAAAATGGGGTTTCGATTGCAAGACCACCTTTGAGATTTAACTCCCGTGCAACTTGGATCCCTTCACTGCCTCATGGCCGTCGATCTTGATGTATCGTGATCAACACCAGTGTGGGTCCTCTGACCTTTAACTACGTTATGTAACCTCACGTCCCACTAACCATGCTCATACAGAGTGCCACACGGTGAAATACTAGCGACTGACATGTGGCGCAATCATATGGGTGTCACATGTCACGTTCCATTTGGCATTTCAGCCTTCCACGGGTTCAGAACCCACTTATACATGGCACACAACCCATGTGTCCATGTCTCCTCTAGGTGACATCATCATGACTCACCACTTCGGCTCTTCGGGAGATTTTGCCCTTTACTACTGTGTTTGACCTTTTAACATTGGCTTGATCCAATGGTCGAGCTCTCCTCTCCAGATCTACGATGTAGATCCACTTCGGGGCTTTGGAAGTTTGTGCATCAACACATCTCTCTTCTCCCTATTGTCGAACTCTGAAATTATGATCTACCGTGAGATCTAACGGTCAAGCTTCTCCCCAAATCTATGGTGTAGATCTTTCCTGGGACTTCATTTCCTGGGACTTCAGAGCTTCATCCCTTATCTTGTTTCTGGCATCATACTTCACTGAATTCACGAAGTCCGAAGGGCTTCTGTTGTAACTCCTCTGCACCTTTCCTAGATCTGACGGTCGTAAGGGATTTCCCTTCCTTCCAAACAGATCCTATGGCGTAGAAAAAACTCTGTTACTCTGTGGATTTCCAAAGGAATTCATGGATAACTACCTCACAACACTACCAGATTTGACGGTTGTGAAGGATTTTCTTTCTCCCGAATAGATCCTAAGGTCCACATTAATCTACAACCCAATACCACTTCTGTCATGGTTTTACAACACCGCTACTCCTCCTAAGCATCGTAACACAACCAAGGTAACTATTGGCACTCAAGAAGGTTCTGAGGTTCGAAATTGTTCCTCCAGACATAATTTCCACTTGAATCTTGAGTCCAATGACTACTTACCTAGCCCATTCAGGCTCAGTGTTGAAACCTTGGGTCAGAACTTGATTTTCGTCTATTTCGACAACATCTCCTTCCGAAACTCTTGCTTCAACTTCCACTAACATGGCCCATCTAGGCTCAGTGTTGAAACCATGCTCTGATACCATTTTGTAACATCCCCAACCACCAACAGGTCGGGCAATGCTACTACTCAGATGCTTTACTTAGCTCTGATACCATATTGTAACATCCCCGACCCTCCAGAGACTGGGTAATGCTACCATGCGGAATATACACTTATATAATATATGCATTTTAATGAAATTACAACACTTAAATATACACTTATATAATATATGCATTTTAATGAAATTACAACACTTAATCATGATAAATACAGAATTACAGCTACCAGTTCAGAATCAATGGAACTAACCATAAATCATATACGTGACGAAATACATGATAACATTCAAGCATCACAAAACATGCATAAAATACATAATTAAGAACATAAGTGATACTTATCTTTTAGATATAGTAAATCCACCAACTACGTGCAAACCTTCCATGAACCTCCTAACCTTAGACCGTGGTGCTCATCACTCTTAGCAGTAGGCCACCACCGAGTTGGGACTAAACTCCGCCGAGAAAGGGAATTCTAGGCTTTGCAAGGACAACAAGGAAGTTGCACAAAGCAACATAAAGGATCTTTTATCCTAGGAGCCACTTACGCCCACAACCCATAGACCCTCATTCCCCACATGCCTGCTCCACCCCGGGAGGATACACCTCACTAATACAAGTCCATCGGCTAGTACCCCTCCCTTACCTTGGGCTTGAACAACAGGCTGGACCAGAAGTATGAGAGTATTGTAGTTGCTACCGGACTCCCTTCCAGGAGAACTCACTTCCCAACAAACTCTCTCACCTGGGAGATTTTCTCACAAGCCTGACAACCCGCCTCTTCAACCAATCTTCAACTCAACTACAGTCGGGTATGGGTGACAACAACAACAACAACAACAACAACAACAACATGGAAAAATGGTTATGGACACCCAAAAGGCAACAACCTAACACTAAGTCACAACACGACTCATGTGACTAAAATTGCGTCGGGCTTCACAGGAAGAATCACAAGACGACTTCATAGTTTCTATTTTTCAGAGATGCATGAGGATATGTAGAGGTCAGACGATGGAGGTCTTGAGTTCAGACAGAGGATGGGAGAATGGACAACGACGAAATCAGGCGGAGGATGGAAGAATGACTAGTGAGCCATCTTCCCCTGAGGGTTTCCTTCACTGTGTGTGGGTATGCAGAGGCAGATGCAAAGGAAAAATGGTCAGACGCCCTAGATCCCAGTGAACTCCCAACACATCTAATGCTTTAGCTTTTAATTACATGAGCCTAGGTCGACACTTGTCTTCCTAGCACTGCATGTGCTCCATTTAGCCTACTTCGCCTTTCTAGGAACTTAGGATAACAAAAACATATCATGTCCACCTTAGTCTTCAAGAATTAATATTAAATTATTATTCCTCTAGAGGTAAGCCCCCTAGCTTAGCCCCTAGGCCCACATACTTAGCCCTCTGCCTTTCCCAACCTTGTGGAAGCTTAGTCCCCCATCACTCTTTCTTCATGGCTAGTCTACACATAACACTGTTTTTATATTAACAAAGTGCATAATTAGATGTACAAACCGAGCTCCTGTCCTTTAACACCTAGGCTCTCTGACCTACTTGCACACAATCTTACCAGCTTATAATTGCTCGTCTCACCATCCTACAAAACATGTTTATAATACATAGATATAACTGGGGCTCAACCTTGGGGTATTACAGATGGATAGATCTGATCTATCTAGAACCTTTGCATCTTCATCTTCTCAAGTTTCATGGATTTACCAACATGTACGCACCCTATACAGTGTCAAACTGCGGACTTCTCAGTATGTATGCACCCTATACACAGTCAGCCTGCGTACGCCTAAGAAATCAGGGCTTTTTAGTATTTGTTGTAATTCCGAGAATTTCTCCGTCAACCCTTCGTACTACCTCAGACTTTCACAACTTTAGATGTATCAATGAGTACTTGCAATAAGCCTCACACAACAAAATATATTCAATGTGTTCAAGTGTGTTTAAATGAGAGAGATTTACCTCTTATTTATACTTTCATGTAGCATTACACTTTCCCTATTTTAGGGAGTTCTCCATTTAATTTATTATTTAAATAATTTCTTTTGCAAACAATATGACTTTTAGGGGCTTCTATATGAATCATGAGGGTCCTCCAACTTCACATGGACATAACTCTCTAACTGTGAGGAGTTATGTGACGTTCCACATACCATCAGAAATGGCATGACAAGAACTATCCCTCTAGGATAGTTTCACTGAAAACTTCATTGACCTTAATCTCATTATTCCATAATTAAGCATGGGTTCTCTAACCATACTTCTAGGATAACTCAATCTGCAAAGAGTCTTCCCGTGAGGGATTTCACCATAAGGGGACCACTTTGGAGTTCATCCATTTGTACTTCTTATCAACCATGACAAGACAATGATGATTTATCTTTACATCAAACAAAATTGGGTCCATTACCTAGACCTTTGTGGTACCAGAATTTGCTACCGGACTTTCTTCAAGAGTTGACATCAATGACAACAAACCTTAATCAACAATATTCCCTTTTGGCATTGATGGAAACACTCTGATGCAATACTGAAATCATGTCGTGCAATACTGAATTCATATCACTCATGCTCCCCCTGGAACGATGCCTTTTCCCTCTGCATCTATGTGATCAATGATCCCCCTGGAACCATCCCTCTGTCCTCTGCATCTCTATGACCAATGCCCCCCCCTGGAACCGTGCCTCTATCCTCTGCATATGATAAATCTCTCCCCCTTTTTCATCAATGGCAAAGGTATCTTTCCATTTGGGGCTGCTCCCCCTAACTGAACTATCCTCTTTATGGTGCTTCCTCGTGTACATCTAAGACATATATAAGATAAACATTCAAAATCATTCATTTTGGAGTATAAATAACTCCGAGTCTCTGGCGAAGATACTCAAAGGATTCCCGTGGAAGTGGTTTTGCAAAGATGTCTGCCACTTGTTCTTTTGTGCCCACATACTCAACTCTGACGTTCTTTTCTGCAACCTGTTCCTGTATAAAGTGATACTTGATTGGAATGTGATTCTTCTTGGAGTGAATCACCGTGTTCTTTGAGATACTAATGGTGCTTTTATTATCACAATATATTGGAATGGGCTCATCATACTCAACCTGTGTATCTGTCAAAGTTTGTTTCATTCAAAGAACCTATGTACAACATGCTACTGCTGCGATATACTCTACCTCGGTTGTAGATAAATATACTGATGATTGTTTCTTACTTAGCCATGATACTAAATACTCACCCAAGTAGAACATTGCTCCACTGGTGCTTCATCGGTCATCAATAAAAACTGTCCAATCTACATCTATGTAGGCAATAAGTGATAGATCCTTTCCTTTTGGATACCATAATCCAAACTCTTTTTTTCCTTTGAGATATCTGAAAATCCTCTTCACTACTAATACATGTGATTCCTTTGATGTTGCTTGAAATCATGCCACCTCTCCAGCTGCCTACATTAAATATGGTCTGGATGTTGTCACATATAGTAGGATACCAATAATTGACCTGTATTTCCTTTGGTCTGTAGACTTTGAATGATCATTTTTTCTTAACTTGCAACTGGTTTGCATGGGAGTGATAATTGGTTTGCAATCTTCCATTCTGAACCTCTTTAGCATTTCTCTGATATACTTGGTTTGAGAAATAAAAATTCCTTTGTTGCTTTGACGTATCTGAAGTCCCAGAAAGAAGGATAGTTTTCCAAGTAGTGACATTTCAAATTCATTCTGCATATGCTTTGTAAATTTCTGGCTTAACCTATCATCATCACTACCAAAAATAATATCATCAACATAAACTTGAATTAATAAAATATTACCTTGACTTACCTTGATGTAGAAGTTGTTTTTTGCACTTCCTTTTCTAAACCCTGTCTGCTGTAGATATTTATCTAGTCTAGAGTACCATGCTCTAGGAGCATGTTTTAGACCATACAAGGCCTTATTTAATTTACACACATAATCTGCGTTCTTTGAAAACTCAAATCCTTATGGTTGTTCAATGTAGACTTCTTCTTCAAGTTCCCCATTCAGAAAATATGATTTTACGTCCATCTGATACACTTTATATTTTTGGAGCATGCATAAGCTAAAAGCAATCAGATTGCTTCCATTATGGCAAATGGGAAAATTTCTCTTCAAATTCAATTCCTTCAACCTGTCCATATCCTTTACATACCAATCTATCTTTGTTCCTTGTAACCTGTCCATATTCATTCAATTTATTCATGTATACCCACTTTGTGTCGATCACTTTCTTATCCTTTGGTCTTGGAACCAATTTCCAAGTGTCATTTTTCTCTATTTGATCAAATTATTCATCCATGTCCTTATTCCAAAATTCATCCTTGTTGGTCTGTTCAAAACAGGTTGTTTCAATCGTAGATGTGAGTGCTAGGTGTGTTTTTTTTGGTGAACATATTCTTCTTCTAGTCTCAACTCATGAGTCTTTGTTTCCGATAATTTGATCTGAAGTATGATTATTCTGTACTTGTCTGCTAGGTGTCTTAGGAGTCACTTTCTGAACTTGTTCTTCTACTTCTATCGGATCCTCTTCATCTTCCCCTTCTTTTTCATCTTCTGTTTCTTCTTCGTAAAGCCGTTCCATTGATTCATTTTCTTCTTCCTTTAATTCTTATCTACCCGTTTCATCAATTGTTACGTTGATGCTTTCCACAACTTTGTTCAACCTCAAGTTGTAACACTTATATGCTTTCCTTGTACTTGAGTACCCAACAAGTACTCCTTTGTCCACACGAGAGTTAAACTTTCCCATTCTTCCATCTTCTCTTTTGATGTAGCATTTTCTTCCAAAAACTCTGAAGTGTTTCACATTTGTTGGTCTTCCTTTCCATAGCTTGTAGGGATTTTTGTCAGTGTGGTTTCTGAGCATTACTCTTTTGTGAATGTGAACTGTTGTATGCACTTCCCATGTCCAAAAAATATTTGTCAATTTGGAATCCATTAGCATTGTTCGAGCCATTTCTTGTACTGTCCTGTTCTTTCTTTCAACAATTCCATTTTGTTAAGGTGTCCTAGCAACATAGAATTGCCTTTTTATTCCATGTTTGTTGCAGTAGTCCATAAATTCCTTTGAAATGAACTCTCCATTATCATATCTTAATCATTTTACTTTTGAATTCATTTCATTTTCAACCATTTCCTTGTAGATCTTGAAGTTTTCAAAGGCTTTTGACTTATTCTTGAGAAAGCAAACTACAGTCATTCTTGTATAATCATCAACTAATAACATAAAATTTTTCTCACCTTTTAATCCTTTGTTTGTAGTTGGTCCAACTAGATCAGTATGCACAATTTCCAGTGGTCTTGTTGTTGAATATTCCTTTGATTTGAACTTGGTCTTTGTTTGCCTTCCTTGTTGACAATGCTTGCATAAAGTGTTGGTTGGTTTTGTGATCTGGGGAAATTCTATGTCTGGTTCTCTTTTGTTGACTTTGACAAGGTTATCAAAATGTATGTGACCCATTCTTCTATTCCATAGCCAACTTTCATCTTCCTTTCCTAGACAACACTTTTCATTTCCAATTTCACTTAACACATATATGTTGCTTGAAGTTCTGGCAGCTGTAGAAATCAATTTTCCTGAACCTTCTTTTCTTATCTCGCACTTTTTTGAATCGAAAGTAACTTTATGACCTTGGTCACACATTTGAATCACACTTAGAATATTATGTTTCATATCTTCTACTAGTAGAACATTTTCTGCCTTTGTATTCTTGTTCCCAATTCTCACTGTGCCTTTTCCAATGATTTTAGATGAATCATCATTTCCGAAGGAGACTGATCCATATTTTTCCTTTATTAATGTAAGAAACCTGTCTCTATCACCTGTCATATGTTTTGAACAACCACTGTCAACATACCAACCATGTTTCTTCTTCTTAGCTTGTAGAGCAAGTGTGCATTCTTCATTGTTGTACGGATTTTGCTTTCTTATCCATGTCCTTTTCTAAGGTTCATGTTTGTGATTGTTGTTGTTCTGTTGTGGTTCTCTAGGAGGGATTGTCATTCTGCAATCTTTGGCCATGTGTCCAAAGTTTTTACACTTGTAGCATTCCACTTCAGTGTTCAATGATTCAAACTTGTTGTAACTTCTTCTCTGTGTTTCACTAGGCCTTCTTGGATAACCCTTTTGTGTAGGACTTTTAAAGTTGTTTATGTTCCTTTTGTTAGCTTTGCAATTGAAATATTTATGTCCAAAACTATTACATGCATAACATAAACAAAAATATATATTTTGATACCTGGGAGTTGAAGATCTTCTGAAAGGAGGTGCTCTTATGAATCCTTCTTCTCCCTGAGACCTATCTGTTTCTATCGGTCATTAATTCTGAAATCTAAATCTTCTCGATGGAGGAGTGTCCCTATAATTTTCTCTGTAGACCTTCCTATCCCCTTTTATTTTTTCTGCATAGCTTTTTGTATATGTTTCTTGTTCTATTGTTTTGGAGCTTGATCCCTTTTCTGTTTGATTGCATCCAAGTCCAGACTTGTCATGATTAGGCCTTTGACTACTGATAATGTCATTCAAAACTTTTGAGTTTTTATTCATATTTTTCTTTTGAATATCCTTTCTTAATGTGACAATTTCTGCTTCCAAATTTTCAATGATCTTGTCTCTTCCTTCTAGTTGTTCCTTGAGTGCTTATTCAATTCTTTTATCTTATTCAATTTGAACCTTCAAATTTGTGATCATTTGTTTTAATTCCTGAGTGTCTTTCTTGTCTAGTTCCGCTTGTAGCTTCTTGTTTTTCCTCTTTTCTCTTCTGATAACTTATATGGCACTCATCAATTCCTCTCGGTAGTCAACTTCTGCCTCTTCAATTTCTTCTTCGACTTCTTCATATTCTTCTTCGGATTCTTCATATTCTTCTTCGGAGTCTTCTTTATCGGAGTCTTCTACTACCATGAATAGAACTCTTTATGTCTCACTGTCACTGACTTCATCTTCATTTGATGATGAGATGTCTTCTTTGGTGCACAAGATTTTCTTGAAAACTTTCTTTGTGGTTCTTTTTCCTTTATATGTTTGTTTTCTTTTTGAGTAACCTTCGTCATTTCTCTTTTTCTTATGAGATCTGATCTTTCTTCTAGTGTCGATACGTTATGGTCAAATCTCATAGGAAGCGATCTTAGTACCTTTTGAAAAATAACATATTCTTCGATTTATTCTCCCAATCCCATGATTGCATTTATTGTTTCATCGACTCGTAAGAAGTAGGCTGCAATATTCTCTTATTCCTTCATCTTTAGTTGTTTGAACTGACCTATGTAAGTTTGAATATTTGTTGCTTTGACTTTTGAATCTCCTTCATAAATATTTCAAAGATTGTCCCAAATCTCTTTAGCAGATTTACAATGTACAACTTTGGTGAATACCGTTTCACTGAGACCATTTAGAAGTGAATTTATGGTTTTAGAATTATTCTAACCAAGTTTCATTGTTTTTTCATTTGTTGGTGGAACTGCTGGTACTGTGTATCCATCTACAATTGATTGCCAAATTTCAAATCCATGTGCCTGTATATATGTCTTCATCCTTATGCCCCAAAAAACATACTTATGTCCATCAAACTGTGGTATTCCATTTTTATACAAGTTGTGTCTCTCCATGATCTACCTTTCAGTGGTTAAATTGATTTTTGAAGGAACCTCGCTCTGATGCCAATAGTTGGATTACTGAGAGGGGGGGGGAGTGAATTAGTAAAAGAGAAATATAATCCCTTTTAACCATATAATCCAAGTGTTATATCAATGTAGCATTATCATCCAATAACTACAGAGTAAATAAGCAATGAACAAATGAACAATCATACACATACACAGTACACCAGTGTTTTACGTGGAAACCCAAAGCGGGAGAAAGCCACAAAATTATTTTTATTATATGTCTTGAAGAATTACATTCATTGGAAGCACCAAATTCCTTTGTTTTATAGCTATAACTGGAAGGAGGCTCCAACCCCCTACTTTCTCAGGCTACAACCTGAGGGAAGCTCCAACTCCCCAATTCTCTGGCTCAACCAGAAGGAGGCTACAATCCCCTAAGTTCTCTGGCTACAACCGAAGGGTGGCTGCAACCACTTGTCCTTGCCCTGTCCAACCACCTTGAAGTAGAAGTAGAATGATGGAACCACTATCACACTATCACTATGATATAAGCCACTGTACAACTCTATCAATCTGTACAAACTGCATATGCATCCAAACTGTACAATTGTCCTGTAATCAATCTGTAACTGAACTGAACATGTATCAACAAAAATACAACAGGTACGTGACCTGTAGTGCTGCAACACATGTATGTACGTGCCCTATCTATTATGCAACTTATGTATGTAGGAAACCAAACTGTTATGCATCCTGCGTATGCCTTCTGAAAAACTAGGGTTTCCTTTCTCTTGAAAACTTCTGACCATCTATAACTTCTTTCACATAGATCTGTAACCTGTCATTGTATCCAGACTATAACTGTACCCTGTGCATGAATCCTTGTAACATTTACCCAAATCATATATATCTCTCTCTAGTCATGTGCCATATAGGTGTGTGTAATCATGAACAAGTATAATAACCCTCACATGATCTAGTCATCAAACCCTTTCTAATATTCAACCTCACAATACATCAACCACTTCACAAATACAAGTTCTCAACCATGTACCACAAACCCTTGGCCATATTCCAAGTAATACAAGATGTGCCTCAATAAGAAGTATCAATGATAAATATACCAACACAGTATTTCTATAGATCCGACTTATGCAAAAGATCCCATGCAACCACTAGTCTCTTTAGGGAGAATCCTCAAAACTCCATAACCATTTCTCATGCATACATCAAAATCCAACTATTCATAGAAATAAGACATACCTTTTGAACCAATGGATATATCTGATGTATTTGAGCACTGTAGACCTTCCTGGGAGCTTGATCTCAGAAACTAGAACCTATGCATTTTCATCTTCTCAAGTTTCATGGCTTTACCAACATGTACACACCCTATACATTGTCAGCCCACGTATGCCTCAGTATGTACGCACCCTATACACAGTCAGGCCGTGTACACCTCAGAAAATAGGGTTTTTTAGTATTCACTGTAATTTCAAGAATTTCACCATCAACCCTTCGTACTACCTCAGACTTTCACAACTTCAGATGTATCAATGAGTACTTGCAATAAGCCTCACATGACAAACAATATTCAATGTGTTCAAGTGTGTTTAAATGAGAGAGATTTTCCTCTTATTTATATTTTCGTGTAGCATTACACTTTCCTTATTTTAGGGAGTTCTCCATTTACTTTATTATTTAAATAATTTCTTTTGCAAACACTTTGACTTTCAAGGGCTTCTATATGACTCATGAGGGTCCTCCAACTTCACATGGCCATAACTCTCTAACCGTGAGGAGCTATGTGACGTTACACATACCACTGGAAACGACATGACAAGCACTATCCATATAGGATAGTTTCACTGACAAATGCATTGACCTTAATCTCATTATTCCATAATTACTCATGGTTTATCTAACCATACTTCTAGGATAACTCAATACGCAAACCATTTTCCCGTGAGGGATTTCACCATATGGGGACCACTTTGGAGTTCATCCATTTCTACTTCTTATCAACCATAACAAGACAATAATGAGTCATATTTACATCAAACAAACTTGGGTCCATTACCCAGACCTTTATACTACTATAATTTGCTACCGAACTTTCTTCAAGGGTTGACATCAATGAAACCAACCTTAATCAATAGGGTGCCCAATGTTATTTGTGAAGAAGAAAGATGGGACATTGAGATTGTGCATTGAGTTCAGGTAGTTAAATAAAGTAACTATAAAGAAAAGGTATCCTCTACCAAGGATCGATGATCTCTTCGATCAGTTGAAGGATGAAATAATATTTTCAAAGATAGATCTCAGGTTGGGATACCATCAGGTATGGATTAAATATGAATACATCAACAAGTTCACCTTTAGGGAAAGGTATGGTCATTATGAGTTCAAAGTGGTGCCATTTGTGTTATCAAATGCACCAGTTGTTTTCATGTTCTTAATGAATGGTGTTTTCCGAAAATATTTAGACAATCTTGTCATTGTCTTTGTGGATGACATCCTTGTATATTCCAAGACAGAGGAAGAGCACGAGCAACACTTGAGGATGATATTATAGGTGCTAAGAGAGCACCGATTGTTTTCTAAGTTGAGAAAGTGCTCATTTTTCCAAAATCGAATCCACTATTTGGGACATATAATATTTGAAGAGGGAATAACAGTAGACCCTGAGAAGATTGAAGCTTTTAAAGGGTGGGAAGTACCTAAGAATGTGTCAGAAGTCAGATCCTTCATGGGTCTAGTTGGATACTATAGGAGATTCATCAGAGGATTTTCAAGGATTTCTCACCCAATCACTTCCTTGCAAAGAAAAGGGGTAAAGTTTCAATGGCCAGAAGAATGTGAAAAGAGCTTCCAACAATTGAAGCAGGTGTTAACAGTGCTCCAGTTATGAAGATTGCAGATCCAGATGAAGAATTCATGGGTTTCACAGACGTATGCAAAGAAGGACTGGGTGGAGTCCTCAGCCATAATGCATTTGTGATATGTTTTGAATCCAGGAAATTGAATGAACATGAAAGGCTCTATGCCACTCATGATTTGGAATTGGAAACCATAGTACACGCTTTAAAGAAATGGAGACACTACCTCATGGGAAAGAGGTTTGAACTGAGAACAGACCATAATGGTCTGAAATATTTGTTTGATCAACCTACTTTAAATTCTAGGTAGAGAAGATGGTTGGGATTCCTCTGTGACTATGACTTTGATATCAAGAACATTGAAGGAAAGGAGAACAAATTGGTTCATTCAATTAGAAAGAGAGTGCATTAACTACATGCTACAACCATCAACATGTATCAAACCGATCTTAAAGACATAATTTTGGAGGCTGCAAAAGCATATACGAAGTACATGGAAATGATAAAAAATTTACAACACGGTAAGATGCTACAGAAAATAGAAGATTATAGATTAGAAGTTGATGGAATACTCTTGTACAAGAAAAACATTTATGTACCCAGTTCTCATGAATTGAGGAGTATGATCTTGAAAGATATGCATAGTGTGATTTATGTTGGGCACCCTGGATATCAGAAAAAAGTGGCAGCAGTAAAGAGCCATTACTACTGGCTAGGAATGAAGAAAGAAATTGCATAATACATCACCAGATGTATGGAGTGTCAAAGGGTCAAAGATGAACATAGAAACCCAACTAGGTTGCTATAGCCATTACCCATTCCTGAGTGTAAGTGGGAAGTGGTGACAATGGATTTCATCATAGGATTACCAAGAACAAATAAGCAACATGATTCCATCATGGTGGTGGTGGATAAGCTTACGAAGGCTTCCCATTTTATTCCCTTGAAGACTACTCACACAAAATCTAATGTTGTTGGTATTTATATGAGGGAAATAACACGATTGCACAGTATTCCCAAAGCAATTGTGTCTGACAGAGACCCAAAATTTACCTCAAAGTTTTGGAGAGGATTATTCAAGGGGTTCAAAACAAACCTGAACTTCAATAGAACTTATCATCTTGAGTCTGATGGACAAACAAAAAGAGTATATCAAGTGATAGAAGATATGTTAAGAATGTATGTGATGGACAAACCATCCAGATGGGAAGACTACCTACACTTGGTAGAGTTTGATTGCAACAATTGGTACCAAGCATCATTGAAAATGAGCCCAATTGAGGCACTTAATTGCAGAAAGTGCAACACACCAATAAGTTGGGACAATCCAACTGAAAGAGAAATAATTGGGCCAGAGTTGCTCAGGGAAATGGAAGATCAATTGTTAAAGATTAAGAAAAAATTGAAGGTTTCCCAAGACAGGCAGAAAAGATATTCTGACAAAGGCAGAACCCATGGGGAGTTTAAAGTGGGTGATCATGTTTTCTTGAAGGTGAAAGCCAACAAAAATTCCCTGAATCTGAAAAACTGTTCCAAGTTGGTAGCCAAATATTGTGGACCGTTTGAAATTCTAGAAAGGATTGGACCAATAGCTTATATGCTTGCATTGCCTACATGCATGACTATTCATAATGTATTTCATGTCTCATTGCTCTAGAAATATATACATAATGCTAATCATGTGATTGATTGGAATGTGATTCAAGTGGAGCAATAAGGTTCCTTACAAGTGAAAATGGTGCGCATACTGGGCCATAAGAGCAAGCAGCTCCGGAATCAAGCCATAGGGCTTGTAAAGGTCTAGTGGACCTAGTACAATCCTAAAGACACAACATGGGAGAATGAAGATGCTCTGTGGGTTGAATACCCACACCTTTTTGAAGATTTTGGAAATCTTGTTGATGTTGTGTAATTAGGTTGCATTGAGGACAATAAAAAAATAAGGGGAGGGGATTGTAATACCCCAAGGATGAGCCCTGGTTGTAATTATTAATGCAACATGTTTTGTAGGCTGGTGAGCCAAGTATTTATAAGTTGGTAGGCATATGTGTTGATTAGGTCGGTAGCCTATATGCTAAAGGCCAGGAGCCTATTTTGTACATGTAAATATTGATATTATTAATATAACAACATCGTTGCGTGTAGACTGACCATGAAGAAAGACTATGGGGGACTTAACTCCACTAGGTTGGGCAAGGGATGAGGCTAAGAGATTGAGGAAAAAGTTCTAAGATTAAGAGCCCAATATAATATTATATTATTATTCTAAAATATGTAAAGAGGATATTAATTTATCCTAAGTTCCTTTAGGGAGAGGAATGAGTTCCAAGTGTAGGGAACGTCCTACTGGAGAGCCAAGTGTCATCCAAAATGCATGCAAATTTATGGGGGGGCGTTCTCACCATTCTCACCATTCTGAATAGGCTAGCCATCCATTATTCCGATTGACCAGCGCACCCAACAAGCACACAGTAACCATGGAACACCATTGTGGAATTCATGAAACACCCGGAACCTCTGCAACAAGCCAAATTGATACCCTCACTGCACCTGCACCCTATGGTTTTCCTGCGTATTTTCCTTTCAGTATCGTTCCCCATGTCCAGTTTCTATTGCTTCCATCACCATGCCCATGTGTTGAGGAGCGAGAGTGAAGAAGCAGGTTGTCAGGCCCGTGGATAGAAGAAGAAGGTTTTCAGGCCTGTGAGAAACTCTCTCTAGGTGAGAGAGTGTGTTGAGGAAGTGAGTTCTCCTGGAGGGAGGCTAGTAGTAGCTACAGAGTTCTGGAAATTCTTGATATGACTTGTTGTTGAAGCCCCGGAAATGGAGGTGTAACATAGCAGCTGATGGATTGTGTGACAGTGAAGGTGTACACTCCTGGGGTGGGACATGCATGTGGGGAATGATATTCTGTGAGATGTGGGCATAAGTGGCTCCTTGGAGGAAATGCTTCCTGTTGTTTTTTTCAAATTCTTGTTGTCCCTGCCTAGCCTAGGAATCCCTCGCTCGGTGGATTTTAGTCCTAGCTCGGGGTTGAACCTACTTAGAGTGAGGAGAAGTGTGGTCTATGGCTGGGAGATTCATGGAATGTCTGCACACAGTTGGTGTACTCCAATTAAGAGATAAGTATAATTTTTTTGCTTACTGGTTAATTGATGTATTTTAGTGCATATATGTGATTCTTGTAATAATATCATGTGTTTCATTGCATGTATGTTTCCATATTATCTCTTTCATTTCCTGTTAAGTTTATATGTGATTTATTCTGCAAAAGAGCTCTATTTGAGGTAGAATTCCCCGTCTTGCTGGTGGTTCAGTCGGGGACGTTACAAATTGGTATCATAGAAAAAATATTTTTACTCAGTGACGATGCCTGGTTTGTTGGTGGCCGGGGATGTTACAAAAATGGTATCAGAGAATTATCTGGAGTAGCATGGCCTCGCCTGGGTGGCTGAGGATGTTACAATATTTGACCCTCTAACAGACATCAAAGTTATGATAAAATTCCTTAGCATCCTTATGAAGAGTGGGCCACTAAAGTCCTGCATGCAAAATATTCCGATCTGTCACTTTCCTTGCATAGTGGCCTCCCACAACTCCTTCATGTGATTATGATAATATCATAGGCCTTTCATGCTCCAAAAAACATCGCCGAAGAATACCATCTGTGCGTAACTTATACAAATTCCCTACTATAAGTTGATAATCTATTGCCTTTACTACTAACTGTTTCTTTTTCACAGTTGTAAAGGCGGGTGGGGCTACTCCTGTGCTCGGGAACTTGAGAATATATGTGAAGTAATCAATGACCATCTGTATTAAAAGAAAGTGCACTCCTGGTAGACTATCATTCAAATTTCCTACATCTTCCCTTGATAGTATGTGCAACAAATGATCATGTCCTAAGTTTAATTTCCCTGGTTTCACAATCACTTCAAAGTCATACTCCTGAAATAGTAATAACTATCTGCATATCTTACACACAACATTGGTTTATTGACTAAGTGTCTCAACGTAGAATGATCTGTGTACATCTTAAAATGTGATCCTAACAGATAATACCTAAACTTATGTAGTGCATAAACGATTGCCATTCCTTTACGCTCTATAGTAGCGTAATTTTGTTAAGTAGTTTACAAATTATTGATGGAAAATGAAATGGGATGGTCTAAAATTTCATCCCGTAGCTGAGCTAGAACTGCACCTAATGTTATAGATGATGTATCTACGTGTATATGGAATTCCTTCTTCCAATATGGAAATACTAAAATCGACGCAGTAACTGATTTCTACTTCAAGGTATCCAAAATTTCTTGACATACCTCGTTCCATTGAAGCTTGACCTCCTTCTTCAACAATTTTTGCAATGGGGCTGTGATTTGTGCGTATCCCCTAATAAAAATTTTGTAGTACCCTGTATGATCCAATGTTTCACGCAGTTGTCCTATTGACATAAGTGGTGGAAAATCAACAATAACAACAATCTTCGCAGGATCAACCAAAAATCGTTGTTTACATACTACATGTCCCAATAGTATACCAAATGGTGCGAAAAAAATGCACTTCTTCAAGTTCAAAGAAATATGGAACTATCTACATCCGTCCAACATCAAGCGTAGAGTTTCAACATGGTATTTCAGAAAATTGAGCCCCGTCCAATCCTCAAAATATGCTTCCAAGAACTTATGAATAAGTTCTTTAAGAGTTGTGATGACAACTCGGGAAAATATTGTTGGTGCATTTTTTAAATCCAAAAGGCATGAGTGTATACTAATAACATCCCCATTCTATTTCAAATGTTTTCTTATGTCTACCCTCCTACGCGATCTTAATTTGGTGATACCCAAAGAATCCATTAGTAAATGAATAAGCTTTTTGTCCTCCTACATTCTCCAAATTTTCATATATAAATGGAGTAGGAAATGGGTCATGTAAGAAAGAATTATTCAATTTCCGTTGATCCACACAAATTCTAATTCTACCTATTTTATTTTCCGGAATCACCATCAAAATGATCCATTCTAAATCTGCGATAGGTTCAATAATCCCAACTTCCATCATTCTATGCATTTATGCTTTCACTTTATTCTTGTATACTGGGTTCAATCGGTACAGTCTCTGCTTCACTGGCTTGGCATCCAGATTCAAAGTATTCTTAATCTCCCATAGTTCCTCAACAATCCATTTCATCTCTGAGAATGTAGTCGAAAAATTTCTTGGTATTCGTGCAGTAAATCAACAATCTTATCGACAATTTCCTCATTCTAGTAGTCTCCAATGTTTGTGAACTTGGGATTATCCTTTGTACCAATATTCACTTTTCACGTTCTCAATGGATTTTCATACTCGATAGAGTCAAGCTCAGGACCTTCTTATGTGCACTCTCCTTCGGTTTCTGGTATTTTCAAATTCCTCACGTCTTTATCCTCCTGGTCTTCTCTAGCAACATTATATCATTCCAAAACCTCTTGAATAATCGTTGAATATCTGGACATACTACATAAGGCTATTGGTATCATTGAATCTTCTGGTGTAAATATCTTGGTCTCGATAATATACAAAGATGTGTTTATCAAAGGGATATCTTCTTCAAACTTGAAAGTTATCTTAAAGTTGTGATTCAAATCTTCCTAGTCTGTTGTTCCTCTGTGTACTTCCATTTCTAAATACAAATTCTTCAGGATCATGTTTCCAATGTTCCAAGGCTTCTTCTGAATATGATGCACAATAAATGATACTTCTCCAAATGAGTACACCTTCAACAATAGGATTAATGTAGTGATCCATCCATGCAATCACACTATAAAGGTTATCAAGTTATTTTCCCCTTGCTGGTTCCACATATCTTCTTCCTTCTATGGGATCCAATGGCGCAATAACTCTCAAGTATGCTACTTCAAAGATAATTTTTCTCTTTTTTAGATCAATAATAGTCTGGTTATCAAAAGCCCAATCAAGTCCAAGCAAAGTTGGATAAGGTTTACTACCATCTCTTGGAAAGTTGGTTGTCATTGATGTCAACCCTTAGAGATTGATGTAAACCCTTAGAGATTGATGTCAAACTTTGAAGAGGTTCAAATATGATGGACATTTGTATGATCGAGATTGATGGTGAGTTAGTTGGGTCCATTTGATCTAGTCTACATGTATCCCCAAAGGTGTGGTTATGGGACCTGAAGTTGATTGAGGTATATGGACATGTAGGACAATCAAATTGAAGGTAATAATATCATCGATGGATAGTACATGTCATTCTGTTTCCGATGATATGTGGAATACCACGTGGTTCCTTACAGTTAGGGAGATATGGCCTTGTAAAGTTGGAAGCCCCAAAGAATGGTCAAGAAGACCTAGTTGGTTACAAGTCAATGAATGGAAGGGTAAAGTTACTGTAACAAGAAAACCCTAGAAGCCCTAAATTAAGGAGAGGAGTTACCTAGAAAAAGTATAAATACACCTCAAGGAGTCATTCACAAGCACACTCACACACTTATTCATTGATAATCTATCTTGTGATCTAGTGAATTGTTATGGTTTAGTGAATGGTTTGTTGGATCATGTTGTCATAAATGACAACAATGAGTAATGAGAAAATTTTGAATGTTAACTAAGGATTTTTTGTGTAAGGGGGAAGTTTTGGGAAAAAGATCCCCACACTCATTCACCCCCCCCCTCTAAGTGTGGTAGGTGTGTCCAACATGGTTATAGTATTCCTTGCAATTTTTGTGAATGCGACGAGAAGTCTGAGGCAACGAAGAAAGTGTGAGAAATGTATGATATTTTTGGAGTTGCATAAGGATAGGGTTTTTGAAAAACCCTAATTACTGACATCCTCACGAGTTGCACTATATTTTTCAAGCAAGGCATCCTCACGGGTCAAATAGTGTCTGTCTAGTGAGGCACTAGTAATGGGATAAATTATAATCCCAGGTCCTTGTAGTCTAAAGCAAGTACATAGGTCAACATTCTACATATTTCAGTCAGCTACTTAAGTTTTGGTATGGTTTTGTGATAGTTTTGATAGTTATATTTTCTTATGATGTGTTGAATGATTGGGGAATTCTTGTTGTGATGGTTTTGGTACTTGGACATGGTATTTGTTGGATGATTGGGTGAGTGAGAAACACTCTTATGTATGGTACAATACTAATATGGTTATTATATTTTATATCTTTGAACCACTTGTACTTGGTTGAGGGATATCTATGTTGTATGGTTATGTAAGCATGAGGGGCATGCATATATTGTTTGAGATTCTTCATTGATGACATGGTAAAAATATGCATATGGTTGTTGGTATGGTATATGGTACATGATTGATTCTTGATATGGTATATGGTTAATATGCATTTCTTGGCATATGGTTTGTGGAACATGGTTTATGGTAGTTGGTTGAGGCATATCATGAGTGATATGACACTTGTTTGAGGTACTTGGTTGGCATGTTGTTTGAGGCATATAGTTGCTGATGTTATTGGTATTGGTACATTGATACATACACTTGTTGGTGATCTTGCTATATGCTTGATACACATTTGGCACATACCGTTGGCATATGGTTGAGCCACTTTATTGATAATATATTATGGTATATGGTATGGTGTTGATGTAAATGGTTGATGTGCATGGCTGGCACATGGTGTGGTATATGTGGTGATACAGTTTTGGTGCATGGTTTATGCACTTATTGATGGTACAAGTTGTGATACAGGTTGATGCATGGTTGACACATGGTACATATTGGTACCTCATTGAGACACATATCTTATGATGGTATGTGGTGATGTTGGTACATGCTTGGTAGAGGCATGTGTTGGTGATGTTTGTGTTGGTGATGTTGAGAATATGGTTTGAGATATGTTCTTGGTGATCTTGGCATGATTTTCATGCAGATGAGGGTGGATCTGGTTTTGTGGATGAGATAGTGATTGCTTTGACACGTTTTTTTGACAATGATGGACATTTTGATGTGACAGGTTGAACAATGATAGGTTGGATACAATGATAGGTTGACAGGTTGAAGGTTGATGTGATTGTGGAAGTGATAGTGACAGTGGAAGTGTTTATTGTTATAACCCTAATTTGCACCACACATGCTTACCTGGCATCAAGCCATCTCAGATGCCTTCTTTGCCAAAAGAACTACTGAACAACTCTTTAAAAAACCTCTTTTATAAGGTCCCACACACCCTACTCCATTACTGCACGCGTGTACACGCTAGCTGACCTCAAACAACCCGCGTGGACTGACAAAATAACGAAAAAAGGAAAGTTGTTGATGGAACACACAGCTTTGGGTGAGTTAAATGAAACTCCATGCCATGCATGGCCTAGGGTTTGTCCAAATACCTAGCTTCTTCTAGCCTATAAAAGAAGGGTTAGGGGTCCTATTTGGAAGAGGAGAATAAGAGTAAAGAAACTCTGCCCAATTGCACATTCCCATTGTCACAACCCTTTAGCCATCCTTGTGCAAAGAGAGATACAAAGAAAATAAGTTGGAGGACATTTGAAGAGGATCCCAGGATTAGGATTCGCGGAGCAGTGGCAGGTCTTGA
>CBVK0100815726.1:0-13563 GCA_900067695.1 Picea abies
ATGAAAAAGATACTTTTCCCATCCCGAATACATGAGTCTCATCTATGTTATTTGATTTATGTTTTATCTCTAACCCCCTAGTAGATCAGTAGCAAGCATGCACAGTTCGTCTTGATTGCAGGAAGCTTTGTGGAAGGAGCAGCAGTAGAAAAGAGATAACAACTCAACGGAGGATCTACTTCAACCGCCGGAAAAAGGTTGGTTTATTCTTCCCGTGTTTGCCTGAGAAAAGGGGTTGAGATTTTGGGTAGAAGGTTAAAAGTTAAATCTTAAGGGTCATGATCTGCGTATAAGTTTAGAGCCCTAGCTTATTAGTCCGTAGGGTAGAATACCCCACAACAAATATGTCGTCCCGGAAATATGTCGGCCCGGCGATAATATGTCGGCCCAAAAAAAAAATTTCGGGGGCGCTGCCCCCGAACCCCCCTACACCCCCTGCGCACCCGGCACAAGCGCTCAAACACTACTACTCGTGCAAAGAATATAACACATAACCAACAAACTCAACATACAATCACAAGAGTGTGCAAGTTTCACAAAGCTCCAAAGGCCGGAGCAAATCCTGGCCATTGGCATCAAGTGCACATGGTGACAGATCGAGTGTGATTTGGAGTTCAACACTCTAGAAGGAAGTGTGGTTCAAGGCAAGGAAACCTCTGAATGCCAAAGTTACGAAGTGATGTGAACCGTCGATTTGAAAATGCATTGGGATCCCTCCTGTCTGTTGGATCCAGACTGTAGTCAGCACTTTGAAGAAGTCTTACTTCAGGAGGACGACGATGTCATGAAATTAAACTCCCTGAATTCTGAAGTTGTGAATAATCATGAACCATAGATATAGAGACCCTTTGGGATCTCTCTTGTCTATTATATCTAGACCATTGTCAACCCGACGTTGACCACTCTAGGAGAAAGGAGGAAGTCACACCACGAATTCCCCGAAAGATGAAGTTACAAAGTAATGGATTCTGTAGATCCAAGGATTATGTGGACACACCTTGACCGTAAAATCAAAGGGCTTGGAAGACTATCAGTCTAGGGTGATGTTTCATGTCGACGTCACCCATGGTGATGTGGACCCCGTTTGATGTGCCACATGTCACCTGGATTCGTATGTTTCATAGACCCTATAGGCCCATTAACATGTGGCACGTGTCACCCACTGAAGGATCCACACTGAGAGATTTCGGGTGTTAGAACTAAGAGTCACACTCAGACTGCTAGAGGATAAGCCCAATACCCATCAAATAGGTTTGTAATGGTAAATTTATGATAAAGTGTCAAATGGATAAAACTCAGCATAACAATGCACAAACACATAAATTTTTGGGCAAGATGCATAAGCAAGTGAGGTCTTGGCTAACTTCAACCAGTGATTTAAAGAGAAGTGTGGGTAGATGGAAGACTTTAATGAGGAGGATGAATAGTCTACTATTAGCATCAGGCCTTACTAGTAGACAAGTGAGGAAAAAGAAAAACTCAAACACAAGAACTTCTTTAATCTAAGCTTTAAAACACTGATAATAATTACAACAACATCACAATTAAACATACAATGTAACATAACTATAATACCTCAATTGAATCATTCAATGATGAGAAAATCAGAGTGAGAAAGAAGTAAGATGATGGAAAAGAAAGCTAACTTCTATTAGGAAAAATTTCTCAAATCTCATACATAAAAACCAGAGTTTGGATCTGTTACATCAAAACATTACTAAGGGAGTCTATGCTCAACTCTTGGTCATGTTGACCTATTTTGTGACTTCGACAGCCTATCAAAGGAGGAGCGCAAGACAAAGTAGATATCACGGGATCTCGGGCCCTTTTTGGGCCCTTTTTTGGATGTGGGAATATGTAACAGGAATGGGATGTCGGCCCAAGGGTTTACCCATGTTTAGGCCTATTTTGTAATATATAAATATGTGCCTAGGCTAGATAGAAGAAAAAAGGCATATGTGTGATGTGAGACCGGTTGTGCTAAGTGCTAGAGCTAAGTGCTAGTGTGGATTGTAAGGGCTTTGTGCCTACTATGAGAGACTTGCAGAGCTAATTGCAAGTGGTTGTAACAGACTGTGGAAGGATTTTTGTTGTAATGCAAGGAAGAAGGATCTAGCGAGCTGCGCAGGTCTATGTTCTATGCGGAGTAGGGTTTTGAGGCTCTGTGATTGTAACCGATTGACTGAAGACAATAAAGAAGAAGAGTTGGTGGACGTAGCCCCAGGGTGGGGGTGAACCACGTAAACACTGTGTTGTTATGCTTTGTTCTTGTCTTAATGTCTTTATGAATCTCTTGTTAAGTGCTTTGATAGAGATAGATAACTTGTTCATGATTTTTGCTAATGATGTGTAAGAATGTTATATCTGGCTTCTATGAATGTGTTTAGTGCTTGATCTGCTCGATATGATCCATTTACCTATGCTAAGTTCTTAAATACATTAGATCAGTGTGAATGTTGCAATGCCATGTCTTCTCTGCGAAGTAGATATTGGTTGTATATTAACGAACTGACGTTGCTAAGTGCCCTGTTAAGTATCATAATCACAGATTTGTGTCCTAACTAAGGTTGCAGGCACCTGAGTCTGACAACCACCCCTACCTCTACCTCAGGTGAGACTTCATCTGCTTCGCAGGTGTTTTCGAAAGGGTCGATAGTTAGGGCTTTGTTGGTGTGTTGTTGTAGCGTTGAACCCTAGGTCTGCCCCTGTGCCAACACTAACATAGGATTCTCCCACCTAAAATTGAAAATCTTACACATGTTCAAGTGGAAAAAACAAACTGCTATAAACATGGGAAATGTTGGCAACCATCCTAACACCATAATATTTGCATAGTGAGTTTTCCTTTTAGAGCATCTCCTTCGTTTCCAAGTAACCTCCAGCTCTAACTGACCTCCAAGTATCTGTGCTATGCTACACTATCCATATCGTCACCATTGATTCTCTCAAAACCCATTAGAATAGGAATTGACAGTGAATCTTGTAGCGTTGATTGTATCAGCTAGTTCACAGCAGATTTCGCAGTGAATTATGTAGCGCCCGATTGTGTAGACAATTTCACATTATATTTCGTAGATAAGTTGCATATTATATCTTTGTGGATCATTTAGCAGTTCTAGGTGCTACAAAATGTCTTGTAGTTGTCCGCTTTGTGTATTTTGAGCCAAAAATACCCAAAAACCTTTGCCAATGGTATATAAGCCTTCAAAATTTAGATTCTTTCATCCACTTCATTTCACCTCCTGAGTCTGGTACTCCTCCTAGTTTCATCTTGAGCTAACACATTCATATTTCTTTGAGCTAATTCATCTTTGAAAGGTTGTAACTCCATCTTGAGATTTCTGATCTGAGATTGTAAATCCTTGTTCTGCCTGTATAGATTCCTAAGTTGTGTATGAAGGGGAAGAAATATTTTTGTTGTAAACCTGGCTTTGTAAATGGTTTCCAAATACATATCCATAATATCCTTTAACTTTCCTCTTATCCAATCCTTCTCCCTTCAAGTGAGCAATCTACTTTCTAGAATCTATGAGTTGTATGATCAATCTTTTGAAGGTAGGGCTATCAGGGGGAGTGGTCATGTCTATGACTTCAACATGTTTCTCAACAGTCTCAATTTTACCCTTATCCTTCCTCTTGACAGGAGCTTCTGTTATGACTTCTTTTTCATCAATTTCCTTCTTGGTTGATGACCTGGTGAAGGGCCTCCTAGATTTAGTCTCAACTGCAGCAGTAGGTGAGGGAAAGAGTAACCTTCTCTCTTTTTTCCTAAGGTTTTAGCTTAGGGAATTTGTGCTAATTCTGGAGCTGGTTGGGGTGAAAATTCCCTTTGTGGAGAGTGATGAGGTCCCCCTTATTATTCTTCTTGTTCCTTAGGAGCCTCATATTCTTTACCAATATATTTTCCCTTTCTATTTTTACTTGTCTCTGTGTGAACAACACTATCAGTTTGCAAAGGGATCTGCACCTTATATTGAGGAGTATGAGCTACATTTAATTGAAGATGTGCAGAGGCAATGAACTGCTCCCAAGATATGTTTCTCTTCTTCAAATCCTCCATCACAAGCATCCTAATCAACCCTGAGTGAAAAACAATTGTGTCCACAGCCTTGGACTTGGCTTGGACCCTGTCAGCCATTTTCCCAATACTCCTAAACAGATAGAAAGGGAGGTTCATGAGGTCTTTGCCTGTGAAGTGAAACAACAATATAATGTGGTATTGGTAAATCATATTGAATATTCCCTCACAGATGAAACATCTTTGGATCACTCTTAACATCTTGTCAAATATCTCAACCAAGTGGCTCCTAGGCACTCCCTTTGATAGGTTATCTCCCTCACATTCTAGTTAGGTTATCTCTCAACCATGTTTCACCAGTGTTAGGTATCTCAGTGGTTGTTGCAATGATGTCTTCAGATACCTCCAGTTCAAGGGTTCCCACCTTATTTTTGGTGCCATCAAAATTCAAGGCAAACTCTTTGGCTACCTCAGGGTGTCCCCTCTGCATATTTTGAAAGAAATTGAAACATCCAACTCGTTGGAAAACCTCTCTGATCAAAAGTTCAACATCAAATAACTGCATATCATAGGGCTCGGTCCTGACTACACCCCCACCCTTGTGAGACTTCTTATGTTATGGTGTATCCATTTTCTATTATAGGAGGGAAAATAATACAATAATCTGAGAGATATGAGAGGCCAAACAAAGAATAAAGGTCTTAGGGTTTGGAATGATGGTATTTTTCAAAGCTGGCTTCTTTTAAGGAATTAGATTTTTCCTATCTATTTGAATTCTGAGCTTATGAAAGGGAAACTCATGGTTAAGAAATGGAAGAAAACCCTTCAAGAAAAGGATATGCAAGGAGGAAGCAGCTGCCAAATTTTCAATCTAACACTTCACCATCATTTGCAAGTTCATCTCAACTTTAATCAACAAGGCTCTTTAAATTTCCAATGTAGATAGACTTTAGACTTGAAATAACAATTGATACGGGCTATGTGATTAGAGGATAATGATGTTGATTTTGATGTATAGGTTCACAGTGCCAAAACAGGGGATTCACATCATAATCCATAGCATATTTCGTAGTATAAACATCAAGGGCCAATAAAGAGATAGGCACAATGGATTTGACAACAAGATTTGCTCAATTGTAGTAAAAGAAGATGAAAATACTACAACTAGTTGATAATTGGTGATAGAAAAGGTAAAAAAGGCAGGTTGGTAATATGGATCATCAATTCGCAGCGCCCAAGAGGGGAAACACAAGCATATCCTTAATTTTATCTTCAACAGAGCTCAAAAAAATCAAGGAGTACCTAGACACCGTGGCTTAACAATAGATATGCTTAAGATTGGATGAAACCCCCTGCAACAGGTCTAACCTCCAATTCCCATCTGCTAGCCAATCTACAACAGATTCTGCAGTGCCTGTCTAAATTTAAGAGTTTCTGCAACGCCGAACTAGGAGCAAATTTGAAATCTTTGGGAAAATAGTTAGACAACCTTAAATGACTAAATCCCAAATTATTTCCTTTAAATCATGGATGCTAAAAACAATGAGATCGATTGACATAAGCCTCATAAGTGAAATAATGGTAATGAGGGAATATGTACTTGAGATGCACTACAAAATGTCGTGATGAGATGGCAGCGTACTAAAACAAATTTGATTTGACCTTCTAATAGGTAGAGGGATAGAGTGGAGGGGTTTAAGCGCATATTGGAAGTGGTGACATGTCAGGGTAGTGGTGGCATAAGGGTAATGGTGATGTTTGTCTAATCTTGTGATGAGATGAAGATATAAACCAAAGGTATGGGCCAACATCAACCTTTATTTATTTTTGCTAAAACCTAAGAAAACCATAAAGAGGAGATCAAAAGTAAAACTTAAACAAGACTAAGGATAAAAAATTAAAAAGTTAAGGATGAATTGACCCACAACAACTTCATGTGACCCTTAAAAACTTCATGTGATAACATCGGGTTCCTTGGAAACTTCAAGAGTTCGGAACTTCGGGAGTTTGGAACTTCGGGAAAATTGGGATGTTAGAACATATGCTCCCAAAAGGAGTGAAGGTCAGAGCTACGTGGCAGGGCCTCGGGAGTTCGGGAATTCGGGACTCTAGAGAACATGTGCACAGAAGAGAAAGAGGACGTTCAGCTCTGAAGCATCGAACATTGAACTCTCTTGCAGCTTATGTGTCAAATGAAGATAAAATATCGTCATTGTATTGAATGGTGGACGAACCTCCTCGTGGATGTAGGAACTTGGGGATGGTACGAATGAGGTGGATTCACATGGCTCATGTCTGATAAATTCCCGAAGAACTTTGAGAGGCCATAATGTGCAACCCTGAGCTCAGATTTGAGACTGGTAGCAGTTGTTAAAATGCTACGGGTGAGTAGAAGAGGATGCATACCTCGGACAAAGGATTCAATATGTTTAAGGGAAGCAAAATTTAGATGCCCCATTCCTTAAAAAGGTGTTTAAGGGGTTGGGGGTGTTACAAATATGACAAGAAGAGCATCAAGAAGAAACAAAAGAAATAATACATACAAGATATTTTTGTAATACTCTAGTAGAAGACACATGCATAAATAGGAGTCTCATATACATTCACCACAATCACAAATTTCCTAAATGCCTCTTACTCTTTATTAATTATAAATTAAAAGTATTGTCTGTCATTTGAAAAGGGAAAACGCCCCTATTTTGTTGTAACACTCTCTTTTATAAAATAAGAGGAGGTTGTTCACATTATGCAACTTTCATCATGTCAGATCACAGTTACAATATTTTGTTTCACATTTGAAACTGGGACTTTACAAAATTACATATAGTCAAAATGAAGAAAATTCATTACAAAATACCATAATTAAGAGGTCTTTGGTTGTTGCATCTTGTCTCTATATTCCTTCCAAATCTTGAAGTCCTTCAATATATCATCCACTCTGCTCATCTGCGTATTTTCAAGGTTTATCTCACTGTCACAAATTAGGTTTGCATTGACGGGTCTAAATTCGTCCAACAACAAAGAGCGGTTCTCCCCGGTAAGAAGTCCCAATTATACCTCTCAGTGTTTGGAATAGGGAACCCATCTGGATTCTGTCCCGACAACCATTGCTTGTTCGGTTTTACCAGTTGCATCCTGGTCCACCAATGAAGGTGAGTGATGGATGGTTATGCAAACAAAAGATGTAGATGAAGACTATGTAAATGCAGATATCTAATCTAGTTCTAATCTACCCTATCCTAGCTAGGAGATAATTAACGTAAGTGAATGAGTTGTGATATGAAACTAACTCTACCAATAGTTTCACCCAGATAGCTAAAATGAAGAAATAAAGTCAGATAACACATGCACATGAACACATAACTAGAATAGTCTAAGTCACTATATCACATACATTGCAAGATCATATTCTCAAGACTATATCATATACATTAGGAATCTTACTATATCACATACATTGGCAGCTTACATTGTTGCTCCAAGTGATCCAACTAACCATGCCACACCAATCTCTCATCTGTGTAACAATCGACGCAGTCAATTCAGGCGAGAAACCCTAAGCGATCCGTTCTAGTACTTATGGGCGTCGGATTTATATTTTGTGAATTACGTTGGAATTGAAATACTGGAAAATATATGACCAGCCTCTTTTGGAGATGAAAAATTCACTTTGACAGATGTCAAAAAATTGCACCCAAAGACATTTTTTAATGAAAGTTCGGGACCCTCATTCGTTGATGCTTTACCCAAATTTAATTCCATTAGTTGATGGGTCATATGTGATGTACAAGATCCTGATTTTCCAAATGAGACTGAGATTATGAATCAATAGAACAAAGTTATAAATCTACCAAAAAAACCAACTGACGTCTAGTGCACTTAGTATTGTCTAGGAGCCAAAAGAACCAAATTTCTCTTGAAGTGCATTTCAAAACCAACAAAAGACCAACAAGTGTTGTGGTTAACCTATCTAATGCTAGGCAATGCTTTCAAAATGAATATTTAGTCATAACATCAAGAAACACAAAACAAATAAGCTAGTATTATGTGCATGAAGAAATCCATTGGAGCCACAACAAACTTAATGACCACTGGAATATGAAGTGGGTCATGCACAGTAAGAAATCAGTCGCCGAAAATATAATTAAGCATGGAGAGATTATTTATTAGGAATGTAATGAGATTGACTGATGAGTGCATCTAGAAGAGATCCAATGTGGGAGGGGGACGAAATAGGCCTCAAGATGAAAGTGGGAAAAACTGACCTGGTCAACATTGGAAAGAGGGAGAGGATCATCCTCGATGTGCTTAATGATGATGAGGGATTGACATCCTTCTACTGACACATTTGTGATAGGAGAGGGAAACTTGTCAATGACTAGTGTGTCGGGGAAGGGTAAGTGAACCTCATCGATATGTAGTGAAATGAAGCGAAAGGGAGAGGTGTTGTCGACATAGAGTGCATCAACACGAGTGGAATAAATTCAGCTGGTGAAAGGAATGTGCGCGACAAAGACAATTGTGTGGACACTACTGATGTGTCATCATTGATCGCGTGCACTTCATCGATGATAGGAACATGTGTAATGAGGTTTATCGGATGAGCATCTATGCATTAGTAAAGCTCGAAGGATGGTGGCCTATGTATAGGCGAAGAAATCAATGGCATGCCAATGAAAAGTTGGAAGAAGGATGCATGCATTAGTGCGCTATGTATCAATGTTGGAAGAGGGGACTCACTGAACTATGAATCAACAGTTCGAGGTGATATGAGGAGGAACTAGAAATGGTAAGGCGGGAAGAGCCAGAAGAAAACTTAGACTTAGCCACTTGCATGAAAGAGAGAGTGTGAGGGTTCCAGTAGAAAGAATTGGAGGGGGGACCGATTTATTGTCTTGGATATATGTTGAGACAAGAAAATTGGGAGGTTTTTGTGCATGTGCAACAAATGGAAATACACTGGACGAAGCCAAAATCTTTGCTAGTCTTTCCTAACTGATAAGCAGAAAATGTAGAAGGTCATATAATTACTTTTAAGATCAAAAAATTTGGAAATAATGCTCAATAGTTACCTTAAATATTTCATCATGGTGGACTAACTGACGATTCCTTCATATTGGCCAGTGGAGCTCATATGATGTAGGTAGAGGACACATTATAATTAGGTTTATTTCCTTAAACTGCATTGATGATTTGGGTTGGTATCTCCATCTCGAGGCTGATATATATTTTGGATAAATAAATATTTTTCACCATGTGTGTATATAGATATCTCATAGGTGTTGCTCCACTTCCTGCGAGCATCTAGAGCCCTAATGGATTCACCAAGACATCACATACCTTGCTCCATTGTCAACAAGTGTTCATAGCCCCGACAAATATATCTACAGGTCTCCTAATCTGGTCAAAATTTCCTTTCCATTCCTTCCCAGTTTATTTAGTGCATGCTTATCATTCGGTGGATGGGGAAAGCAATGGCCTTTTATCTTGATAAGGGATGATTGCCAACTATTGAGATTTATTTGTATATTTATTGCACCTAGCTATATAGAGATGTCCATTTTTTTTTCAGCCTTTAAACTTTGACACTTCACCCTTCACGTGAGCAGATACTTAGTGTGTGGATGGTTCCCCTATTACATAGGAACTGCTCACCAACCAATATGAAAATATGATCATTGATTAACCACTATGCTCAGTCATGGATTAAATGCTATCACAACATCCCTAAATAGTTCTAATTCATGTTCAAACAAAGACCCCTTAAGTCCACTCATGAGCTAGGAAAGAGATGCAAGTTGATTCGTGCCTTTTCCAGTGTGAAGGAGTTGCCTGTAAAAGACCGAAGAAGGTGAGAGGAATATTTGTCATTAATTATAATCAAATATCATAAGACAAACATAATTTAAGAAATGAATTTATTTTAAGGGAGAAAATGATGATGAAAGAACGAGAAGAGAAGTGTTGAATTGGAAGATGAACTTAGCCCAAAATCTTGCTGCAACTGAAAAGTTAAACTATAGACGAATGGATATCAACAATATGAAATTAGGAAAGAAAGTGGACTGACAAACAAATCATAGATTGAGTGTTTCCAACATCTTTAAGGATATTCACACATTCTGACTAACTAGAAGTTTGCAGCCTCCTGAAACAACTAATCCATGTGAAATATTATACACATATTACTTCTAGTTCCATTGTGCATCTATGTGCTTCAGTGGGAAAGGGTTGGCCAATATTTCACTTTGTTGTCTATCAAATTTGTTTTCTTTGGCCTTGTGAGATATTCACTTCTTCTCCACTTCTTCCAGCCCTAGAAATGATGTTATAGAGTGATAGGCTTAGTTAACCAAATTTACGATGTGTCATAATCAATTCAATTATTCCAAATATGAGTGTTTTTCTCAAATATTGTCCTTCTTTTCAAGTGGCTATATATTTCCATGATCAAACTACGGAAAACCTTTCTGGAAATCTTCACTACAATAATATGAAAACAATGATCAAAATCTATCTAGATGTTTGAGATCAAACCATGAGTATTACTTGTTCCAGTTTTTGGGAAACAAATTAGACATGAGATTAAGTGTGGGTTTGTTTGATGAAAATCCTCCTTTTGGGCAGCAGTTGACTGTATTTGTAGAAATCATCAGTTCTTCCCTAAATATGTTTGCTCGAAATCCATTCGATTTATTAATATATTTGAGATTAGATATCATTGTGATTGAACCATTAGAGGAAAACTGAAAGCTAATACTATGTTCATCGAGACATATGTTGGATGCGAAGTACACTTAATTTTCCCCCATGAGTGAAAACAAATTTTAAGACTAGGAAAGAGATAGATGCACCATAAAATGTAAGGAATACCCCTTGTTATAGAGAAACAAATTCTTGAGTGAGTTATGCACAATAGACACCATCATGAGTAAGGTTGTAAAAAATTGATGTGATATTTCAATCTAGTATCAATCTTCACCAAGTTGTAAAGTATTCCTCAACAGATGGTCTTTTAGCATTTTGGGGTAACCGACTGTCCAACTATAAACATTATAAACGTGAGAGTGAATGTTGTTGAAACAAAAAAACTTTGTGATTGAACTTCTCAGAGAATTCTTGATCATGGTTTCCTCATGATGATGGAGGAAAATCAATATTAAACCAATCTCTTAGTCAAAGAAAAACAAACAGATCAAACTAAAAGAAGAAAAATTTGATGAAAATAACTTTCAACTAAAGAAAAAATCACAAACTACAAACTAAACTAATCAACAATTGGTGGTATTTATTGAAACAATCTAAGACAAGTCAAAATCTATGCTATCCAAATGAAAATGAAAGAAAAAATCTATGCTATGCATGCAGAAAAGAAGTAAAAGAACTATTCTAATCCTATTTCTAACCTACTGTACATTGGGTGAAAGAGGGTTAGGTGTAAGCGTAGTGCCATTGGAGTCAATCATGCAACTCCAAACTTGTGATCATATGTTCATTGAAGTTCAATTGCAGAGAATTGATTCAAGCAATTTTGCACTCGACAAGTGAAATTTGACAGTGTTATTGTTCATGTGAAATGTAGAAGTGTAGGATTCCTCCAACCAAGATTCAACTATGTCATAAAATTTACAATGATCATTATATGAATGTTGGAAGGAAAAAGAAAGTGAGTGACACGTTTGATGAGATTCAAAAATGAAATTTGTGTGCACTGTACTTGTGAGAGAATTTCAAAGTGGATGGCATCGTTTATTCCAGGGGTCGAAGTAAGACAATGAGAACATGATATAATTGTTAGTTGATATTGGAGTGCTTCATTATCGATGCAGATTTCCCTGGGTCCACACTTCACATAATTTGCATGCTAAAAGGAGAGACAATAGATGATTGTTCGAGGGAAACATTGAGTGAAATATGACTCCAAGCCTTCTCTTATGAAATCAATGAAATCACGTGAAGAATGCGTGGGTATGAATATTGAATCCAAGGGTGAGTGATGAATTTTCTCCTGAATATTAATGTGTAATTTTAGAGAAAATTGAGATGAAATAGGTTCTTGGATCAACTCAATATTTCTTGTGTCGTGCATGGTGATGGGATGTTCATTTAATGTCATTTCTTCATGAGGATCCAAAAACTCATTGTGTTTTGCATATTTTATATTTTCAGTGACTAACATTTGTGCATCTAAATTAGAAAGTTTAGATTGTAAAGGATCAACGAATGAAAGTTTATTACTCACATTTAATTGTGGAACAGAAAAGTAGTCGTCTCAAACGGCGTTGTCAAAATCAAATTGGTATTTAACATGCTCCAGAAGTCCATATTGCGAAGGGTTATGTGTCATGGATGAAACTTCATTAGGAATGAAAGATTGGTCGATCATGGATGGGTGCTCTTCCAGGTCTAGTTTATCATTCAATGTTTCATCATTAAAAGGGAAATGTGAAGAGTGTAATGTGGGATAAATAGATGGATGCTCATAAAAGGGAAATGTGAAGAGTGTAATGTGGGATAAATAGATGGATGCTCACGCGGGTGACTTCCATCAAATACATTTGTATAAAGGGAATGAAAATATTCAGATTCTAAAGATGACGAGATTTATTCAATGAGGGATTCATCACATACCACAATTTTTTCATGATTTTCTAAAAGGGGGATCGTTAAATAATTCACACTTTGAGTCTACGGGGTTCGAGATTTTCGGTAAAGATTCCCCCATAGTTGCAATAGAGTGTTCATTAGATATTGTGCATCCCTTTTCTTTATTGGTCATATATAAATTTTGTGAACTAGAGATGGGTTGATCATCCAGGTCGCACCTTTCAGGATCAAAGACAAGATAGGAAAACCAATTCAATATTAGTTGGTTTGAGGGTTTGTCATTTTCATGAAATCTATGAAAAATATGCATAAATATTAGGAAGAAATTATCCATAGATTCATTTCCGAGACTACATATTTATTTAAGTTTTTCAAAGAATTCATCATATACATAATCTCCATGAGCTGCGATACACATTTTCATAAGTTGTTTCCAACTATGAATCAATTTTGTTGGCAAGGTCCTGTTATCGCACGGTTTGTAGGAAAGGTTAAATAGCTTGAGCGAGACATGATCTCCTCGTTATCCCTAGATATCAGGGATAACAGGTCCTAAACCAGGATTGAATTTGCCTTTCGAATGTGAGAATGAATAGTTGACATGTTCGTTGTCCTGAACAATCTTAAGGTTTCGTTGAGCGATGTTGAATTATTTGAGATGCATGAATGTATAGACTTTCCCTTCACCATCGAATTTGGGGTTTGACAAGAGATTGCATGTCTTGATTTAGATGGCCTCGATGGGTCTTAGAAGAATCAAAGGGTCATCATTTACAAAGTTGTTAGCACTTGGTAAATTGTTGGGTTGAAGAGCAATGAAGTACCAAGGTAACATACATACCAACTTTAAGACTGGAAACTAGCCTGTCCAATCTAGAGAGGGATCTTTCTGAGACCTAGTCTCTGATAGATAATGACTTTGGATTGTCGGCTAGATT
>CBVK0100815737.1:0-16817 GCA_900067695.1 Picea abies
TCCTTCTTCCACAATATACTGTTAGGAAAAATAGATCTATCTATATTGAAATAAGAAAAAATATACATGCATATAATAAACAACATAAGCATGCAGGGAATAGGATAAGTTATATTATAAGGAAAGCAATAAAGAACTTACAACCTTGGGGTTGATGTTGTAATAGCTCCTCCAAGCTCTCCTTTCCAACCCTTTGAATGTCACAAGACCAACAATATGATACTCCAATTTTTTTCCTCCCCTTTCACCCACGAATGGCCTCCATTATATAGGAGTTGAGGCATAAGAACCATAGGATAATTTGAGAAGATGTTGGATCAAATGAGGATTTATCTTATCAAGTTGGTTATCAAGTTGGGATTTGGCTTTTCTTAGGATGGAGAGGATAGATATGACTCATATCCTTGACCAAACCAACTCAATATTCTCAGATCTATGTGATAACATTCATATCGGTGAGATCATGAGTTTGATGACCACACTGGAATCTAATAAGTACTCAAATAATCTCCATCGCAACTTGGGGAAGGCACATAACAGATGTGAGCACCTAAGGTGTTCCCAGGGTCTTCGTCTCGATCCCAAAATTGTACGATTCTAGCCATGTGAATAGATGAGCTGATGTTGAGCATGGTATAAATCATCTAATTATCGATCATTGATGTATACCGTTAATAGACGTGAGGGGACCCATCAATGATGTAGATGGAACTAAAGGTACCTAGTACAATATAGAGAGTGTGAATAGAGTATCTAGTGTCGAACACTCATAGATTCAATCGATCATGAGTCAATGATGTAAACCCACTATGGATCACAAAGAGGCCTTCCACTGATGACTGCAAGATCCAAGGTACTAGTTGGTCTCTAGATCTGTCTCCTAGGTAATGTGTTGAAGTCGATAGGAAGAGATTTGTCGAAGGAGGGACTTGATGTATCCCCCATCAATTGACATGAAACATACACCGAGAGATGATGTGAAGAGAGATTACCACTAAGTACAAATGACACAGGGATGGCCGACTCAAAAAGTCAACAAAAAAATAGATGGTCGACTCAGGCTTAAACTTCCCTTGAACATATAACATGACACAATGGTGAGTTGGCAGCAAGACACAAGAGTTGGAAAAATATAGTGCAACAACACATGAGGCATTGAAGCACTCTCTATGATGACAGGAAGAGTAACCAACCATAGGAGTATCTCTGACTCATATTATTGGGACGAATCCTAGGAAAACTAAAACCCAATTGTATGATGAGGACTCAAACATGTGCCATGTTCAAGGGAAACAAGAAAAACTTTCCATAATGAAAAAACTGACCCACTTCCCTAAAATCCCCCCCCACCATGAATGATGAGTACCTCTTTGTTTTTTAACGATATTGAGGAGGATAACAAATGCTCGATATAGATCATCTTCGATGAGTCCCTCATCACATGTTTAACGAACCTGAAGAAGGAGGTGTTCGATCCCATATGGGTCCTTCAATGTATAATTTTACGAGCCCAAAGAAGGTAAAATCAATGGTCATTTCATGTTTAAAGAGTCTGAAAAGATATTAAAGATGACTCCAAGGGTGTTCATTTTTGTAAATTTAGTCCCCCAAGCCCAGAAAAGTGTACAACAATACAAGGTAGAACTCTTATAGTCAAGGTTGACTAGAGTATTCATTTTTCATAATTAGTCCATCCAGTCTAAAAAGGGTTAAACTTACATGAAATAGATTCCCTTTAAAATCCTTTTAACGAGTGTGAAAGGAAACACTATCACTTGACAATCTTTTCATATTTTGGGAGTTTGAAAATAGTTTAAAGGAGAATCCAAAGAGTTATTTTTCATTTAGTTTTTATGAGCCCGAAAAAGTGATAAAAATAAGCGTGGTTGTACTCCAAAGAGTTCCTTCTTCATATAGTTTTTACAAACCCGAAAAAGTGATAAAAATATACTCAGTTTTCTACTTCATTTTTTAACGAGCTTGGCAGAGAAAGTGAACTATGCTCATGGTCAGTTTCATTTTTCACGAGCTTGAAACAAAGAATAAAATTGTTCTCAGGGTCAGTTTCATTTTTACACAAGATTAAAATAGAGAAAAATATGATTGGGGTGTCTGTTTCATTTTTACACGAGCTTGAAATAGAGTGTGAAATTGTGTTCATAGTGAAACCCATTATCAGGCTTTCTTCCCAACATGATTTCCATGGGTTGGTACATTTCCCCTAGCATAATCGATCGAGGCTAATGGCTTAACTCTATCATGATGCCCAAAGGCTGGAGACATGCCCCCAAAGATTCGTTTCATCCATCGACTCTTCTTCTACACCCGAAATGACTCCTGGCTATGAATAGGAATAGGTTCACCAAAGAGGGAGGAATAAAGAGGATAAACTAAAACAAGTAGAAGAAATGAAGGTTTAGGTATGATATCTATTGGAAGACTCCACTTAATCGGAGGGGGGTTGTGTTTCATTTTTTAATGAGATTTACATGGATAAAGAACTATTCTCATGGGTATATGTTTCATTTTTTAATGAGCTTGACACAGAAAGAGAACTATGCTCATGACCATTTGTTTCATTTTTGAACGAGCTTGACACATGAAAATAACTATGCTCATTGTCATTTGTTTCATTTTTTTTAACGATATTGACACAGGAAAAGAACTATGTTCATAATCCTATGTTTCATTATTTAACGAGATTGACACAAAAACATGAACTTTGCTCGAAACCCTTGACCATGAATTCTAAGAGGTCTTCATCAAACAAAATAATAATTATTTGGAAGGATTACATGTCAAGGAACTTAGTAGGGGTAACATGGGGAATATCAGGCTCCAAATCCTCTATTGACTGGTTCACCATGTCAACTACCATATATATGTCTAAATAAGGTGACCATATAGAGAGAGGATCCTTCTCATTCATATTTGAATGCATGGGACATGATGCCAGATAATTAACCTGTGGCAATTTGGATACCATTTGCATATAAGGAAAATTCAGGGGAGTCATATTTTTAGTTGTAAGAGTAGGACCAACGAATGAAAGTTGGTCAATGGTCACAATATTTCCATTATAAGGGAAATGCATCACTTGAAAGAGTGTGTAAACGACAACTTTCATAGTGTAAAAATAGTCTCGTCCAAGGAGAAAATTAAATTCCAAGGGGTTGTGGACTATCATAACATCAATACATACAATTTTCTCTCCTAAGGTGATGGGTATATGAGGAAGGACCCCTAAAGGTTTTCTAGGTCTTCTATTAAAATTGCATAGATTACTGGTCACCGACACAAGATTAGGGGAACCTATTGTTATCATATCGCAAACCTACACAATAATTTGGAAATGTGGGTAGGAAGGAAGGCGAGGCTTCATCAGACTATTCCAATCAAATGAACTGACCTCATAATTTGGAGGGGGTTCCATTGAGACAGGTGAAATTCCCCCTTTCCCAGAGGAATTTGAAGTGACAAGAAATACCTGTGTGGTATCCACTTCATTCTCTAAAGAGAGTGGGATAGATCAAGGAATGTGTTGGAATGACCACTTATTAAATTCACTCTCCAAGGGGAGATCGGGATCGACTGAGTATGGAATCAAACCGATCACTTCATCAACCAATGGTTGTTTGTGATCCGGATTATTTTCGGCATGAAATGAGAGCGGAGATATAATAAATAAATGCACATAGATATTGCAGATAAACCATAGGCATGCAGCCACCCCCGAGCACCATAACCTTTTCTAGATAGAGTGATTCTGGAAGCAGCATTAGAACCAACAAATAAACAAGAGAGCTCATATTTCTCCAAATATATCTCACTAAATAGAAAGTCTCAAAGCCACATAACATGAACAATACTCAATTGCAGGAGTTGTAGTTTCAGTAGTTGTAGTTGGCCTTGTACTTACAAAGAATACCACCAAGAGATACTAGAGGATAGGGCACACATATTAGGATATATGGCACTAGAGAGAGAGACCAAGAACCATCCCAAAAGATCCACCTTCCATCCTTGCAGTTGCAGCTCCAAACTTGTGCCAAACTTGATTGAGAGAGTGTGTGTGAAGTGTGTGTGTACAAATGAGCTAGATCATCTCCTATTTATAGTGGTTCTTGTCACTTGTCTTGGCCGACTTGTCCTTTTATATCTAATACTTTAATATTTATTCTTTTACTGAGCCGAATTGTGTTCTAGGGTTTCTACACATATATTTAGGGTTTCTCTTACTTCTGGAATATTCTATTCTAGCCAAAGGTTACACATGGAGGTTAATACCTTCCGCAGCTACCATAATATCAATACATACGACACTTACGACACTTAGTAGAATGTGATACATAAGTGTGACACTTAGTAGAATGTGATACATAAGCATGACACTTAGTAGTGTGGAAATTTGGTGTGTAACAGATGCCCCCTAAAGTGTGAGGTCATAAGAAAATTTGATGGTCAAAACACTTTACAAAAATATGTATGTGAGGGTGTTGGAATGGGAGAGTTGGACGGAAGGTGCAAACAAACACCAAACAATATATATGTATTATCCTTGAGGTAGGCATACCCATGCTCGGAAAACAAACTAACTCAAGGCATGGTTGTCGACCAATACTCTGTGGATCCATGAAAGCATTGACTAAGGATATGGCCACCAAAGATACAATGTGGATCCATACCTCCATGATGAGATTAGGTCATAGCTATGCAAGAATACACAATGGAGCTACCATATGAAAAAAACATAGCCATCGACCAATACAAAGTGGATTTATGTGATAGCATACATATCAGTGAGATCTCCAACATGATGACCATACTGGAATATACTAAGTACTCAAATAATCTCCATCGAAACCTGGGGAAGGCATGTAACAAAGGTGAGTGCCTAAGGGGTTCCCAGGGTCTTCTTCCCAATCCTGAAATGGTACAATTATAGCCTTGTGAATATATGAGTTGATGTCAAGCATGGTAGAAACCATTTGATTACCGATCATTGATGTATACCATTAAAAAATGTGAGGGGACCCACTGATGATGTAGACAAACCTCAAGGTATCTAGTACAATCTAGCGAGTGTGAATAGAGGATCTAGTGTCGAACACTCGTAGAATCAATCGATTGGGAGTCAATGATGTAAACCCACTATCGATCATGAGAAGGCATGTCACTGATGACTGCAATCTCTAAGGTACTAGTTGGTTTCTATATCCCTCTCCTAGGTAATGTGCTGAAGTCTTTAGGAAGAGATTTGTCGAAGGAGGGCCTTGATGTACCCCCCATCAATTGACATGAAACATACACTGAGAGATGATGTGAAGAGAGAGTACCTCTAAGTACAACTGACACAAGGATGTACGAATAATAAAGTCAACAAAAAAGGAGATGGCAGACTCAGGCTTAAACTTCCCTTAAACATATAGCACGACACAATGGTGACTTGGCAACAAGACACTAGAGTTGGATGAATATAGTGAACAATGCAGGAGGCATTGAATAAATCTCCATGATGACTGGAAGAGTAACCAATGAGAGGACTATCTCTGATTCATATTACTGGGATGACTCCTAGGCAAGCTAAAACCCAACTGTATGATGAGGATTCAAACATGTGCCATGTTCAAGGGAAACAAGAAATAACTACCATAATGTAAAAACTGACCCACTTCCTTCAAATTTCTCTCCACCATGAACGACGAGTACCTCTTTATTTTTTAACGATCTTGAGGATGATAACAAATGCTCAATATAGATTATCTTTGATGAGTCCCTCATCACATGTTTAACGAAACTGAAGAAGGAAGGGTTTGATCCCATATGGGTCTTTCAATGTATAATTTTACGATCCCAAAGAAGGTAAAATCAACAGTCTTTTCACGTTTATAGATTTTGAAAATAACTTAAAGGAGACTCTAAGGGTGTTATTTTTTCTTAAATTTAGTCCCCCGAGCTCGAAAAAGTATAAAACAATACAAGAGACAACTCTTCTAGCCAAGGTTGTCTAGAGTATTCCTTTTTCATAATTAGTCCATCTGGTCCGAAAAAGGGTTAAACTTACACTGAATAGATGCCCTTTCAAATCCTTTTAACGAGTGTGAAAGGAAACAAGCTTGCTCGACAATATTTTCATGTTTAAAGAGTCTAAAAAGAGCTCAAAGGAGACTCCAGTGGTGTTCTTTATTTGTAATTTTTTAATGAGCTTGAAAAAGTGATAAAAGTATACTCAGTAACTTATTCTCATGTATTTACAAGGACAAGAAAGAACAAAGACTAAGCTCATCTAGAGAGAATGAGTGGCATGCAAATAAGTTCCAATGGGCGTAACGACTCCTAAGCAATGACTGCAATAGGGCATAGAAAGTAGGCATGACAACGAGGACCACTCACAACAATGTGTTTCTCTAGAGGGTAACCACAAAATGGGAGTAGCATGATGTGAACAACTAGCATCAAGCATAATTGCGATGGCCATAAGCAAGCGAGACAAAAAACAACAGTGAAGTAGTAGCAAGTGAAACCATTAAGAGATGTCTGCTTCATTTTTTAATGAGCTTGAAACAAAGAATGAATTGTGCTCGAAGTGTTTGCTTCATTTTTTAATGAGCTTGAAACAAAGAATGAACTATGCTCAAAGTGTTTTCTTCATTTTTTAAATGAGCTTGAAATAGAGAATAAAATATGCTCGAAGTGTCTGCTTCTTTTTTTTAATGAGCTTGAAACAAAGAATGAAACTATGCTCGAGGTTGGTTTCATTTTTTAACGAGCTTGAAACCAAAAATGAACTATGATTGGAATGATACCCATTGACAGGTTTCTTCCTAACATGATGTCTATAGGTTGGTATTTTGAGTGATACCCATTGATGGTTTTTTCCCCAAGATGATTTCTAGAGGTTGATACTTTTCCCCCAACATGATCGATAGAAGCTAGCAGCTTAACTCCAACATCATGTCCAGAGGCTGGATACATGCCCCCCAAGCTTTGTTTCATCTACTTACTCTTCTTCTGCACCCTATTAGACTCTTGACTACTAATAGGAATAGGTTCACCAGAGAGGGAGGAAGAAAGAGGATCAAATGACACAGGAGGAGGAAATGAAGGTTCACGTATTATACCTAGTGGAGGACTCGACTCAATTGGAGGGGAGTCTGTTTCAGTTTTTGACTAACAACTTGACTAGGGAATCACTCATTTTAATCTTTCCTTAGTATTTTCTAGCCCTTTGAATTTTTGTTTGTTTCTTGATATTTTTGGATTATATGCATCTGTTGAAAAACATTTTGTAACTCAAAGTAATTTTACTTTGAGGGGGGGGTGAATCTGTTTTTACTGTGCTTAAATTTTTTATGACTATTCAAACAATTTTTAATCTCTTCCAAGTGACCATCAATATTATACAACATATGAACAACATGAATAATGAACATCAGTCACACATAATATATACACAAATTCATATTTTCACGAGGAAACCCATAAAGGGAGAAAACCTCTTCTTCTTCGAATGATAGGCAGTCTTTTAAGTTCCATACATCATCTATGTTTGAGAACCAACTCAAAGTGAGGCTACTACCTCTATTTTACAAGCTCCAACTTGTTGAGAGCACCAACTCTCTGGTTTCTCTAGCACCCACTAGAAGGAAGCATCAACTCCCTAAATGTTCCAACACCAACTGGACTTATACAAGCACCAACTTGCATACAGAAAACTCCGTGTTTTCCCGAGCACCACCTTGCCACCCTATTTTCTAGCCACAACTAGATGTAAGATACAACTTCCAATATTCAAGCACCAACTTGAATATCAGAGGACCATAGTCCTCCCTAGAACCACCCTACCTCCCTGGTTAAGAATAAATGATTGAATAATAGACAATAAATGTGTCTCACTTCTTACCCCTTCTTCTCTATTCTACAATTCTTCTCTACTTCTATCTGTTCTGCAATTCTGCTCTGCTTCAAACTGTTTTGCAATTCTGCTCTTGCTTCTATGTTTTCAACATCTATTTCACATTTCTAAGTTTCTACCTTTCTTACAGTTCAACTCATTTTTCACTCAGAACAACTAACACCACACAGTCATCACATATCCATTTTTATGCCCACTCCCTCTTCAGTTACACCTCAAATCTCCTAGGGAAAAAACGCCTCAGCAAATGAATCGCCAACCGTTCAAGAATCATGATTCAGTTCAACTAACTCAATCATAACTGAACAGTTAATCATGAAGAGAAACAGTAGCCCTTCGATCAGCTTTCCAAGTATCCAACACCATTGGATTACAAGCACAGGGTATCGCGTTGATTTCGAGTTTTTGCATTTCAGTATTCTTGTGATGGGATTTCTCGACACTCCATGTCGCGATCTCCGAAAATCTGAAAAGAAAAGAGCTTAGATGGACTAGCTCCTTCCCTTCTCATGACCATCGACGGTGACCTGGCGCTTATCCACAAAGCACTTCACGATTCTCAACTTTGAGACTCCTGTGATGAAGAGTCTCGACTCTTTATGTCGTGATCGCCGAAATGGAGCTTCAATGGACTGGCTCCTTCCCTTCTCATAACCATCGACAGTGACCAAGCACTTATCCACAAAGCGCACTTCACGATTCACAACTTTTTTTGTGAGTCTCCTTGACTCCTCCAACTCTCGGTATTCAAAACTCCAAAATGGAGCCAGATCAATGGTCCACACTCTCCCTTTGATCGACGACTCATATTAAGTCACGGTTTCTCATATCACGAGTTTCCACACCACGCTCTGTTGACTCCTCCAATGTGCAAGTCAGCAAAATTCTAGTCGCTCGCCACGTGTCCTCCTCGACGATGGACGGTCCTCCTTCTTTCAGGACTTTGTAAGCCCGCTTCATCTTGTACTTAAATATCATGCTCCTTCTTCTGGATCCAACGATGGTCGGTCCTCGCACTTAGATCCAATGTCTGAGATTTGTTCTCCTCTTTTGCACGTTCCTCCTATCTGTATTCAGATTTGATAGTCATTGAGAATTCTGAGTGGGTGATCCAACGATCACTATTGATCTTCACTGTTAATCTTGCCATGCAATCATCGTTGTGCTGCTATTCGTTCTGATCTCACCATCAATTCGCTGCGTTGTTGATCGTACTGATCTCGCCATCAATGAAAAACATGCTGCTTGCATCTTCTGTCTGTAAATAAGCCAACAATCTCCCCCTTTGGCATTGATGGCAACCTTGATGACAATCTCCCCCTTTGGCATTGAATAACTGCACTTTTCACTCTCTACCTGGATTGCTACTCTACTTGCTGAACATCCAACCAACCATACCACTATAGCATCCTTACCACACTTTTATTTTTTTTTCTCCCCCTTTGACATCAATGTCAAAGAAGAAACATGCTCCCCCTGAGCTGTTGCAGTACATCTCGAAGGTATCACATACTCCCCTTGAAAAGGTGAACAAATTAGACAAAAGAATATATAACCCCCAACTTCTAACGAAGATATCCAAAAGGTGTTGTTGCTAATGGTTTAGTAAAGATGTCAACTATTTGTTCTGTGGAAGGAATATAATTCACTTGAACAATTCTGTTTGTAACCTGTTCTCTTCAAATCTACAAGAGTTTGTATCATCCATAAAATTTGTGTGCATCAAGTAGCAACAACAATGTACTCTTCCTCTGTAGTTGATAAGTAAATAGATCCCTGCTTCTTACTAAGCCATGCTACTAACGAGTCACCCAGGAAGAATGCAAATGCACCTCCACTGGTGCTCTTTCTCTCATCCACACAATTTGCCCAATCTGCATCTGAATAAGCAGTTAACTGAAAATTCTGATTTTTTGGATACCACAGACCATAAGTCATTGTGCCCTTCAAGTATTTGAATATCCTAGTTACAACTGCTAAATGACTTTGTTTAGGAGCAAACTGATAATGACCTACCATTCCAATAGCTTGCATTATATCAAGATGGGATGCTGTGATGTACAAAATACTTCCTATTATTGATCGATATGTCCTTTGATCAACATCAGGTGAAATATCATCTTTACTGAGCTTGCAACCAACCACCATAGGTTTACTAACAGGAGAATAATCCTCGATCTGAAATTTCTTCAACATCTCTTTCAAATATTTTTCATGAGGGATAAATATTCCTGCAAAACTTTGTTTTACTTGTAAACCAAGAAAGTATGATAGTTCTCCTATCATGGACATCTCAAACTATGTTTTCATAGATTTATCAAACCACTGGACAGAGGATTCATTAGTACAGCCAAAAATAATATCATCTACATAAACCAAAACAACTAGTAAATTATCACCTTCAGATTTGATGTAGAGATTGTTGTCAACAATACCTTTCTTGAACCCTTTGTGTTGTAAAAATTTGTCCAATCTATGATGCCAAGCTCGTGGTGCTTGTTTTAGTCCATATAAATCCTTCTTCAGCTTGCAAACATAATCAGGATTATCTGTCAATGAGAATCCTTCAGGTTGCTCCATATATACTTCTTCCTCTAGATCTCCATTAAGAAATGCTGACTTAACATCCATCTGATACACTTTAAAGTTCTTATGACATGAATATGAAAGAAACATTCTGATGGCTTCCAATCTTGCCACTGGTGCAAAAGTTTCATCAAAATCCTGACCTTCAACTTGTGCATACCCTTTACAAACCAATTTGGATTTATTTCTAACAACTTGTCCTTTTTCATTCATTTTATTTTTGAACACCCATTTGGAACCTATTACATTCTTATTTTCGGGTCTAGAAACAAGCTCCCAAGTATTGTTCTTCTCAATCTGATCAAGCTCTTCATTCATAGCTCTAATCCAATCATCATGGTTGCTGGCTTCATCAAAATTTTTAGGTTCAATCATAGATAGAAAAACAATCTGAGATTGTTCTGAGTCTTTAACTAATTTCCTTCTTGTCTGAACTCCTTTATTTATATATCCAATTATCTGATTTTCAGGATGATTATTTTTAACAATTATAAGAGGTGGTTTTGTTTCTTTCTGCAGATTTGTGTCAGCCCGAGTATTCGTATCTTCATCTGATTCAAATTCTTCCCTTTCTAATCCTTAGACCTGTTCATCTTCATTTTCAACTATATCTTATGTGCTTGGTTGAACACTATTTACATTTTTGTCTGAGACTTCTTCATCAACTTTTATGTTGATACAATCAACCAATTTATGCAGCCTCTTATTGTAGCATATGTACCTTTTACTGTTTGTAGCATAACCTAAGAAGATACCTTCATCAACCCTATCATCATATTTGCCAATATTTTCATCATTATTCTTGATATAACATTTACTCCCAAAGACTTTAAAATGCTTGATTGAAGCAGGTCTTCCAAACCATAGTTCATAAGGAGTCTTTTCACTGTGTGGCATGATATGAGCTTTGTTAAGAATATGAACAATTGTATGGATTTCTTCCACCCAATACGTCTGAGAAATATTCCTTTCATTCATCACTGATCTTGACATTTGCTGAACTAATCTATTCTGCCTCTCAACTACTCCATTTTGCTGTGGAGTTCTTGGAATACTGTATTCTCGTTTGATTCCATGTTTATCACATAACTCTTTGAAGTTCCATGAACTAAACTCTCCTCCTCTATCAGACCTTACTACCTTCAATATTTTTCCTGTTTGATTCTCAGTTAGAGCCTTAAACACTTTGAATTTTCCAAATGCTTTAGATTTTTCCTTCAAAAAGGAAACTCACGTTAGTCTAGAATAATCATCAATAATAAACATAAAATAAATTTTCTTTTCCTGTACCTTCTTTTCTTGATGGTCCACATAAATCCATATGTACTAACTGGAGAGGTTTTTCTGTTGAAGGAAAGTTTTTAGATTTGAACTGAGTGCGAGTAAGCTTTCCTATCTGGCAAGGTTTACAAACATAGTCATATGGCTTTGATATCTTTGGAAGATATTTTACTACCCCATTGTTTCTAAGCTTGATTATATGATCAAAATTTAGGTGTCCAAGTCTCCTATTCCATAGCCAACTTTCATCATATTTCCTTAAGTGGCATTCTTCTTTTTCTTCTTTTAACACATAGACATTGTTTTCTGTTCTTATCCCTTTTGCAACTAGTTGTCTTGAATTCAAAGACTTTATTTTACAATCTTTAGAAGTAAAAACAACTTCACACCCTTGGTCACAAACTTGACTGAAACTTAGTAGATTATGTTTCAGACCATCTACAAACATCACATGTTGAGATTTTCCTTTGCCATTACTCAGGCTTACCATTCCTTTACCTTTTATTTTTCCTGGTGCGTTGTTTCCAAAAGTTACATTCCCTGATTTGTTTTCACTTAGAGTTAGAAACTTACTTTTGTCTCCAATCATATGTTTGGAACATCCTTTGTCAATATACCAGGGATTCTTTTGTCTTTGGGATGATAACACTAATCCACACTTGTCATCTTCTTTCTTCTTCCAAACCTTGAAATTTTTAGCAACAGGATTCAGATCTGGCTTATAGTTCCTTAAGCGACAGTCTGCAACTTTATGTCCATAATTATGGCAGTTGTAACATTCTGTTTCACTGAATAACAAATCATAACGATTGTTATGCTCATAACTGTTGTTATGTTTCACCTGCGTCCTTCTCCCAGTCATCACATGATTTATAGTCTGTGATTGTTTGTTGCTTGGCTGTCTCAATCTTTGTGGTGGCAGATAATTATTCCTTGAATAACTTGATTACTCATATATAAATATTAAAGAACAAGTTATAGCTTTGTGACCAAAGTTAGAAGAGAAAAAACAATATCCATAGAAAAATCCTTTGTACCTAGAAAAAAATTGTCTTCTTTGAGTGGGTCGATTTCTTCCATGTTGATAGTTTCTCTGATCTACAAATTCAATTCTGGTAATTTTTCTTTCATTTCTTCTTGGTGGCTGATTTTATTTCTTTATTTTTGCAGAGTGGTTGTTGTCAATGATTGTAGATTTGACAAACTTGATGGGTTCTGTATTACTTGGATGATCACTACTTGATCCTTCTTCATAGCCCAAGCCAAATTTCAACTTTCGATTCCTTTGCTAAATTAGAATGGAAGTTAATTCTTTTGAGGCTTTAATACTTGACAGATTTTGGTGATACAATGCCTTAAACTTCTCCATTTCTTTTCTGTTTTTTACTATCTCTTCTTCTAAGGCTTCACACCTCGATTTCTTCTCTGATAACTGTTTTTTCAGAATGTCTTCTATTTTATTTGCCTCTTCTAACTCCACTTTTAGTAGAGCAAAGTCTTCATCAGGTTTTTTATCATTCAGTTTAAACTGCATCAACAATCATTTTTGTTTTCTCTTCTTACATCTGAGTCTGTCAATTTCTTCCAAAGCACTGATTAATTCACCTTCCATATCCACCACATCTTCTTCATCATCCATTTCACCTCCTAAATGTTCATCATCAAGATATCCCATAGCCATAAGCATAAAATCATTCACTTTGTCTTCACAGGATGAATCACTATCTATGTCTTCCGAGGAGTCATCATTGTTTGCACACAAACTTTTCTTTTTACTATATTTCTTAAATTTGTATTTCTTTTCATCATCAGAGTTCTGGTCCTTTTTCTGGTGAGGACACTTAGATGCAAAATGACCTATATTACCATAGTTAATACATTTGAAGGGGATCTTGCCTTGATATTTTCTTGATCCTTTCTTTAACCTTGTCACAAATTTTGCCTCAATATCATCTAATTCTGAACCAATATTCTTGTTTTCTTTAAACAATGCTTCTCTAGTGATGGATTTATCTCTGCTAATTCTCATTTCATATGCAATTAGAGTTCCTAGGAGTTGATCAATAGTCAGATTTTTAAGATCATTTAGTTCTTCTATTGCAGAGACTTTTGGATTAAATTTATCAAGCAAAGATCTTAAAATCTTCTGAACTAAAAATGATTCTTCAATTTTATCACCAAGACCCTTCATGGAATTCACAATCTCTTCAACTCTTAAAAAATACTTGCTGACTGTTTCATCTTCATTCATCTTTAGTTGTTCAAATTTCAATCTATATGTTTGAAGTTTGGCATCTTTTANCTTTAGTTGTTCAAATTTCAATCTATATGTTTGAAGTTTGGCATCTTTTAATTTTTCATTTCCTTCATAACTGCTAATAAGTTTATCCCACATTGTTTTGCCAGTTTCAAGATGCATCACCTTTACAAACTCAACTTTAGCATGTCCATTCAAGCTAGCATTCATTCCCTTAGCATTAAAGCTAAATTATAACTTATCATCCTTGGAAGCTAGCACAATAGGATTTACATATCCACTCTCTACTACATCCCAAACATTATCACCTAAGGCCATTAAGTATGTTCTCATTCTAATCATCCAAAAGGAAAAAAATTGTTCTAGCAAAGAGAGGAGGCTTATTGGCTGAAGTCCCTTCATGGATTGTCATGTTTAAGCTTATAGATATACCTTTAAATAAAGGAACCTACTCTAATACCAATTGTTGAAAATGCTAAAACAACTGAGAGGGGGGGGGGGAAACAATTTTTAATCTCTTCCAAGTGACCATCAATATTATACAACATACGAAAAACATGAATAATGAATATCAGTCACACATAGGATATACACAAAGACAAATTTTCACGAGGAAACCCATAAAGGGAGAAAACCTCTTCTTATTTGAATGATAGGTAGTCTTTTAAGTTCCATACATCATCTATGTTTGAGAACCAACTCAAAGTGAGGCTACTACCTTTGTTTTACAAGCTCCAACTTGTTGAGAGCACCAACTCTCTGGTTTCTCTAACACCCACTAGAAGGAATCATCAACTCCCTAAATGTTCCAGCACCAACTGGACTTATACAAGCACCAACTTGCATACATAAAACTTTGTGTTTTCTTGAGCACCACCCTACCACCTTGTTTTCTAGCCACAACTAGATGGAAGATACAACTTCCAATATTCAAGCACCAACTTGAATATCAGAGGACCACAATCCTCCCTAGAACCACCCTACCTCCTTGGTTAAGAATGAATGATTGAATAACAAACAATACATGTGTCTCACTTCTTATCCCTTCTTTTCTATTCTACAATTCTTCTTTGCTTCTATCTGTTCTGCAACTCTGCTCTGCTTCAAACTGTTTTGCAATTCTGCTCTTGCTTCTATGTTTTCAACATCTATTTCACATTTTTGATTTTCTACCTTTCTTACAGTTCAACTCATTTTTCACTCAGAACAACTAACATTGCACAGTCATTGCATATCCATTTTTATGCCCACTCCCTCTTCAGTTACACCTTGAATCTCCTAGGGAAAAAATGCCTCTGCAACTGAATTGCCAACCATTCAAGAATCATGATTTAGTTCAACTAACTAAATCGTAACTGAAAAATTAATCATGAAGAGAAACAATAGCCCTTCGATCAACTTTCCAAGTATCCAACACCGTTGGATTACAAGCACAGGGTATCACGTTGATTTCACGATTTCACATTTTGGTATTCTTGTGATGGGATTTCTCGACACTCCATGTTGCGATCTCCGAAACTCTAAAAAGAAAAGAGCTTAGCTAGACTAGCTCCTTCCCTTCTCGTGACCATCGACGGTGACCTGGTGCTTATCCATAAAGCGCTTCGCGATTTGCAACTTCGAGACTCCTGTGATGAAGAGTCTCGACTCTTTATGTCACGATCGACGAAATGGATCCAACGATGGTCGGTCCTCATGCTCAGATCCAACATCTGAGATTTGTTCTCCTCTTTTGCATGTTCCTCCTATTTGTATTCAGATCTGATGGTCATTGGGAATTCTGAGTGGGTGATCCAACGATCACTGTTAATCTTTCCATGCCATCATTGCTGTGCTACTGATCATGCTGATCTCGACATCAATTCACTGCGCTGCTGATCGTGCTGATCTCTCCATCAATGAAAAACACGTCACCTGCATCTTCTGTCTGTAAACATGCCAACAACATCTTCTTTGAATTATCCCCAGTGGAGTCACGGGTTTCTGTTGTGGTAAATTTTACCCTATGGATAGGTGAAACCCCCCTTGGATCAAGATTCCTTTGATCCAAGACAAAAGGTAATAAGTGGTTCCATACTTTTCCCTTAAATCTATTTTATATTCCCACAGAAAAAATGAGAAGATAATATGAGAGAATGGGATAGATAACGTACCTCCTTTCGGTCGGTTATTCTTGTTGCTCTAGCCCTTGACCTTGAAGCCTAAGCTCACAGTGTAAGATAAATTCTGCAAGGGACAAAACAATACTTCCTTCTTCCATAATATATTGTTAGGCAAAACAAATCTATCTATATTGAACAAATAAAAAACAGACATGCATAAAATAAGCAACATAAACATGAGGGGAATAGGCTAAGTTGTATTATAAGGAAATCAATAAATAACTTAAAACCTTGGTGTTGATGTTGTAATAGGTACTCCAAGCTATCCTTTCCAACCCTTTGAATGTCAAAAGACCAACAATATGATACTCTAAATTTTTTCCTCCCCTTTCACCCAAGAATGACCTCCATTATATAGGAGTTGCGACATAACAACCATAGGACAATTTGAGAAGAGGTTGGATCAAATGAGGATTTATATTATCAAGTGTTGGAAGATTGGTTGTTGTCATTGATGTCAACCCTAGTCATGGGTTTTGGACCGCAAGATTGATAAAGGTATTTGAACATGAAGGAAAATGCACATGAATATACAACACCCATGAATGGATAGTATACATCATGTTGTTTCTTATGGTATGTGGCACATCACGTGGATCCTCATGGTTGAGGAGAA
>CBVK0100815740.1:0-10851 GCA_900067695.1 Picea abies
CTCAAGAAATTCACCTTTCCCAGGAAGGACTACACCTCCTTCTTGCTGCGTGGAGTGTTGATTTTCAGGATTCCTTCTACCTTGTTGAGGTCTATCTTTATACCCTCCTTCGAGATGATATGCCCAAATAGTTTCCCTTCTTGCATTCCGAAATGTGATTTTTTTGGATTCAAAGATATGCCGAATTTCCTGCATTTTTGGAACACTTTCTTCAAATGCCCAAGGTGTTGTTCGTCGGAGTCAGAGTACATTGTGATGTCATCTAGATAGATCACGACAAATTTTCCTTTTCCACGACATGAACGTCCCCCATGGTGTCGTGAAAGTTGTCTTTTCCTAATCATCTAGGTGTACCATGATCTGATTGTAACTTGAAAATCCATCCAGCATAGACATCTTCTGGGACCCAACTACCTTCTGCAAAATGTAGTCCATCTTAGGGAGCAGTTAGTTGTCCTTAAGTGAGACTTTGTTCATTTTCCGAAGATCCACGCACAACCTTATTTCGTCGTGCTTTTTCCTCACATGCACCAAGTTGGAAACCCATTTCGAAAGCCTTAAAGAAATGATAATTTTGGCTTCGAAAAGTTTCTTTACCTCTTTTTCAATTAGCGACAACAACATGGGATTTATCTGTCTTAACTTCTATTTGAAAGGCTCCTGGTATTCTTTGAGAGGAATGACATGCTGAATCACTTTAGTGTCATAAACTTTCAAGTCATCATAACTCCAAGCGAAAACGTCTTGAAAATCCTTCATGAGCTTGATGTAGTCCTGTTTGACCTCCGGACTGAGCATTTTTGATAATTTGATTATCTTTGGATTCTCTCGGGTCCCGATGTTACAATGCTCAACATCCTCATCATTTACAGTGATCTTGGGATTTTTAGCCACATCGTTTTCGTCAAACAACTTTTCCAACGGAACGAATCCCTTTGGGATGATATTATTCTTCAGCTGTACTATGTCCCTCCCAACTACCTGGTTCTGTAAAGGATCGTCGTTACTGCGTGCATCTATGCTTTCATCTTCGTCGTAGTAGCACTTGTCATCAATGTTTATATTAGTAAACTCGTCGTTCATTTGGAGAAATCTCTCCACCTGTTTGTCATCCTCAAATACCTACCAATACTTGATATTATCAGGCATTGCCGGCATGTGTTTGACTTCGATCTCATATTTTCTGTTGGGAAAAATGGGAATTTTAAAAACTGAGGCTGAGGTGGCCAAGGCATCCGCAATCCAACTACCTGGTTCTGTAAAGGATCGTCGTTACTGCGTGCATCTATGCTTTCATATTCGTCGTAGTAGCACTTGTCATAAATGTTTATATTAGCAAACTCATCGTTCATTTGGAGAAATCTCTCCACCTGTTTGTCATCCTCAAATACCTACCAATACTTGATATTATCAGGCATTGCCGGCATGTGTTTGACTTCGATCTCATATTTTCTGTTGGGAAAAATGGGAATTTTAAAAACTGAGGCTGAGGTGGCCAAGGCATCCGCAATTTGATTCTGCCCCCTTGGGATCGCTAATAAATTATAGTCCTAGAATTCTTCGAGGAGGTCCAGCACTAGGTTTCTATATGCTCTCATCCTAGGGTGCTTGGATTGGTATATGCCTTTCACTTGGTTTATAACGAGCTTAGAGTTTCCATGCACCACTATTCTCTTTGCGCCCAACTCTTTCAAAACTTTCAAGCCCAAAATTAGTGCCTCATACTCAACCATGTTATTTGTACAGTCGAAGGCGAGTTTGTATGAGCAGAGTTTTGTGCCCACCTTGCGAAGACTTATCCATACGCCGACCCCTTCCCGTTCCTTGCTGAAAGCCCCGTCGAAACTCATGTTCCACATCTCATTCTCCACGTGGTTCCTCGGGTAGGTGCACTCTGTTGCTCGTCGTGCGAGTTTATCATCGACGGTCATAACAACTGTCGGTTCTTCCTCTTCAAAGCTCAGGTCATTGCAAAATATGGAGGAGCCAATCTCAGTGTCGATGGAGTAGATAGGGTGGTTATTCGGTTGCATTTTACTTCTCACCATGTATTTCAACAATACTTCTCTGTATAACCGTCTCTCTTGGCTGAATACAGGGATAGTGGCGTATGACATGTCCATTTGTAGAGTTCCCTTCAATTTCATAGCCCATGACCTGGATGACAACATATCAAACTTAGGGGGTATATCAGCCATGTTCCACATCTCATTCTCCACGTGGTTCCTCGGGTAGGTGCACTCTGTTGCTCGTCGTGCGAGTTTATCATCGACAGTCATAACAACTGTCGGTTCTTCCTCTTCAAAGCTCAGGTCATTGCAAAATATGGAGGAGCCAATCTCAGTGTCGATGGAGTAGATAGGGTGGTTATTCGGTTGCATTTTACTTCTCACCATGTATTTCAACAATACTTCTCTGTATAACCGTCTCTCTTGGCTGAATACAGGGATAGTGGCGTATGACATGTCCATTTGTAGAGTTCCCTTCAATTTCACAGCCCATGACCTGGATGACAACATATCAAACTTAGGGGGTATATCAGCCACAACCACGTCCATAACCATATTCTTTGAAGGGATTTGGGCCAGCAACACAACCAAATCTTTGATCAGACCCAAACATTTGAATTTCCTTGAATCAAAAGAAAAAAGATCCTTATAGGGCTTGGTGATGTCCAAACCCAACTCGTCCATGATCACTTTAGGCATGAGGGGCTTGGTGATGTCCAAACCCAACTCGTCCATGATCACTTTGGGCATGAGAATGTGCGACGCGCCCTAATCCAGCATGGCTTATGCAAGGTCATGTCATGGACCTTGAGACTGACATAGAACGAGGGAACATCCTCAGTGTCGTCCGTCTCCTCCACGAGTGGACCAAACAAAATGGCACGGTGATCATCCTGGACGTTCAAAGTGTTGGGAGTCTCTCCCATCTTGAACATTTTAATAATCTGATCCTGATATTCTCCTTTCTTGATGAGTTCGCTGAAAGGGACATGTATTTTAATATTGGCCATTTCATTCTCAAAGTTAAAAGGGCGAGATACTTTTTCTACCTCTTTGATGGACGTCTCCCGACTTGTTTCTGGCTCTTTCCTTGGAGCCTTCTCCTTTGACTTTGCCTTTTCAGTCGAATCCTTGGTCAGTTTGTCTTGCTTCAGTTGACCTTTGGAAGGGGTATCCAGCGAAGGTTTCCTTATGGGATTTGTCTGCTAAGGTTCTGTAGACGCCTTTTTGCTCCTGAGGTTGTATTGCTTTTGGAACTGCATGATGGCATTGTGATAACCCTTCCCGAATTCCTTCATTTCCCAAGACAATGTGTCATCCATCTCCAACATAATATCATCATTTTCTCTCATGTATTGATCATGTTATCCCTTTGTCAAGAACACGTTGTGTCCTTGTCATCGCAACAATGCATTTGATCTTGGAACATTTGATCAAAATCTTCGTCCGCGTAATTGTTTTACAACCGGGGCCTTATTTTTTTGTTGCCCTAGTCTCTATGTTCCCCATGCCTGATCTGCGAGACCAGACCTCTTCTAGGGTTCCGATTCCTGGGCTGGGGGTCATGCTGTTCTCAGGCGATGGGTTTGTTTCCCATGGACATTCTTTCCATCAGCTTCTCCATCATTTTCATAATCAAGTTGAACTTGTCCTCTGAGGGTCGAGAAGTCGATGGTTGCGCATCCCCTTGGGGTTTCTTCCCGCCTCTGTTGAAGCTCTATTTGATCTTTGTCGACGTCATTAGTTTTACCTTGACTTCAATTGCGCCACTCATCATGGCGTCTTAATTTGCAGATCTTCTCTCCCTCAACAACAAGGCAAAATCATTATCAAAGGAGTCAGTGTATCACAGTTGCGCAGCCCCGGGAGGTGGGTAGACTTCTGCGGTAATTGATTTGTAAACCCGCATGAAACAGGTCGATAAATCTTGCATCGTCTCCTCCGACGCTCTCTTCATATTGTTGTACCGCATCAACAACTGCAAATAATTCTTTTTGTCTCCCCATATAACAATGAAAGACGTTTCAAATGCAACAAAGTTTGGAATGCTTGTTGTTGGGAAGGCCTTGAACCACTTTCTGACCTCCTCTGAAAATCTCTGCGTGAACAACCTCATCTTCGTGTCTGCATGGTCCACCTCTTCTAGATCAACAAAATTGTTGAACCAATCTAGGTGCTTTTGGTTAGATGTGTTTCTTTCAACATCATATAGCTTGATCCTTTTGTTGTAGTTCTGGGGAAAATCGTGCAGTTGGGTTGGCAGAACAAGGGGGGAGAATCTAGTGGCCATTGCTCTAGGGGGGTTTGGTATTTGGGGGATGTTCTGAGTGGGATTTGCATCTTGCGGGATGTAGTTTGGTATCAGAGCTCGAAACCTCTTCTCGTCGAAGACTATATCATCCAAGATGGTTTCCGATTTAGACCTGAACAAGGTTTGTTCAAACAGGGTGTCAAAATCAAGGTTGTTAATGCTTTGCGTGCCATCTTTGGGTAAGGACATGTTTTTTTCTAGGTAATAGAACAGGTCCGATGCTTGCTCCCTAGTTCTGCGCAGAAGATTCTCGTGATCACACATGGACTCTACATGGTTCGGGTCACGATTTGCTCTGGTATAGATTTTCTTTGGAGCCAGGGTTCCTGAGTCGTGCTACTGGTCTTTTTGACTAGAGTCACTAGGGTAAAGGTTTTTCAGCCAATGTATATGTTTGTCCCACTATTACGCTCAGGGGTCAAAACTATAACTTCAATCATTCTCCTAGGGAAAAATTATTCAATTCCATCCCCGACAAGAGCGCCCGAATGTTAGTGCTCAGTAAATTTCGTTCGACTGAGAAAGCAAATGATAGAGGCAACCTACAAACCAACTTTGAGGCTCGAAACTAGCCTTCCGAGCCTAGAGAGGGATCCCTCTGGAGACTTCGTCTCTGTATAGGATATGGCTTTAAAACTATCGGGTAGATTTAACACCTTTAAACAATTTTTTCTGGTTTTATTGGCAAAAGAAAGCAAGACCTTGGGCTATGGAGTCGATTTAACAAAACGATAGAAACAAATGACTTAGTGACTGAACTTGAGAGAATAACAACTAAATGAGCAACAAATTTTCAGTTAAAAATCGTTGTGTGTGGCGAGAGAAAAACAGATGAAGCAACTTGGAGCACCGCTGGGGATGAATTCAAAGTTCGCTTAAAAGAAAAACAGTTTGTCTAAATGATGCGAATCTAGAGCATCGCATGGTGAATTCTAGATTCGAAATCACGTTCCGATTTAGATAGAGAATACATATATGAATATAAAGAACACGAGAAAGCACATACACAAAGAGAGGATAAAATACATCAAACTGTCACCGTTAGAATATTTTCATCAAAGCTTCATGACCTTTGCATTAAGTTTTCATCGGATAAAAAATACATTCAATAGTCACTGTCTACACTATTTTTCCAACCAACCTCACTTATGTTAAAAAGATGGAATATATAGGCAAGGGTGTGCCGCTCGGGCTACCCTATGCTCTAACTACTATCCCTAGAAATTAGGCCGCTGGGGATGAATTCAGAGTTCGCTTAGAAGAAAAACAGTTTGTCTAAATGGTGCGAATCTAGAGCATCGCATGGTGAATTCTAGATTCGAAATCATGTTCCGATTTAGATAGAGAATACATATATGAATATAAAGAACACGAGAAAGCACATACACAAAGAGAGGATAAAATACATCAAACTGTCACCGTTAGAATATTTTCATCAAAGCTTCATGACCTTTGCATTAAGTTTTCATTGGATAAAAAATACATTCAATAGTCACTGTCTACACTATTTTTCCAACCAACCTCACTTATGTTAAAAAGATGGAATATATAGGCAAGGGTGTGCCGCTCGGGCTACCCTGTGCTCTAACTACTATCCCTAGAAATTAGGCTCTGACTACTTTCTGTCAGATGACTCTTCGTATGGCACTTTACTAAAAATAGAAATTGACTGTACTCGGTCGCATCATAACCGCTTGTCTTAGCCACGACATTTCGATCATCAACAAGATCTCGTTGTTTAGAGAGTGATGTTTCGATGTTGTCCTTTGACAGGGTATCTGGACGATCAAGTTCTCTGTCAGACTCCTGCCACCCATTGTAACGGCCTTGATTTCTACCGCACGATCGTTTTCTAGTGCGTGCATGTGGCGGGTGACTGTAGACTGTCTCAGGTGCCTCCAAAAAGATGACCCTATCTAGGGAACAATGCCTTTCTTCAAACTATCACACGTCCAACGTACACCTGTCCTTTGCAATGGATGATATTCCATCGCTGCGGGTCATATGTTTGCCGCGCAGACCCTACTTCCCAGTAGGAAACAAGATGTGGATTGAAAAAATCTGTGCCACATCTGAGAAGACAAAAATGGAGTCGGTTAATCATGCTTCTGGTTTCGTCTGCAGTTTTGATACCCGAAGCGTTCTCCTAAGGGACCAATTGTGCCTCTTCAGATTCATCACCTACCTTTGCAGAATCACGTTTCCTTTTAGCTTCTTCTGCACGCTAGCCAAAGCCGCATGGATGTTCTCCATGGTCGGTCCACATTCCTTGAAGTGTTTCACATTCCTTTCTTTCGACATCCTCTATGTTTTGCGCAACTGTATGATTGTATCTTGTGCTTCTCTGAGCTGTCTTTTTAGCCAAGTCATGTTTCTCTCGCGACCTTGTGATGCTGATGCTTCAAGGGTCTTCGTTGCTAACTATTGTCTCAACTCCTTGTTTTCCTGGTATAGCTCAATGATAGCGAGTTGTGCTGGCTTAAGATGCTGCGACGGCTCACGAAAATTTGTGCCTTCCATGTTTGTCCACCTCCTTCTGCCCCAGCTGTCTCAACTTGGACCTTCGATAGGTTCCAACTGAATGGCGCGCATGAGTAACTCTTCGATGACCGACTTTGCATGCGGCTTGCTTGGGATTTGGGTCTCCCCGACTTCCTTGTTCTTCCTTGGCATGCCCCTTTTTTGGGGTATCGACTGTTGGGGAGACAGGGCTTCCAATGTCTTTCCTTCCTCTGCAACCCTTCCTGTTTCATCCTCTGCGCGGTGTGATGTTACCTTTTCCGTGGGTAGAGGCAAATTTTTCTTTTGGGTCGTTGGGGATTCCTGCTGTAAGTAGAAACGAATCCCACTTGTTTCCTAATCACCTCAACTCCTCAACTACCAACAATTTAATCAGTGAGACATGAGATAGTTTCTTCCTCAACTGATCTGCTTCATCCCGGGCGTTGTTTTCCATTTCTCGGAGTCTTTGGTGCAAGAGGAAGGGAAGATTTAATGGTCTCCTTCCTGTGAAATGCATCAACAATATAATTTGATGAGAATGTATTATGTCAAACCTTCCCTCACAGGTTAAATATTTCCTAATTACTCCCAGGAGTTTCTGAAAAGCCTCCTGCAAATATCTACTTGGAATGCCCGTTTCGACCTTCCCACTTAAACAGTCTTGCTTGATGAAATATTTGTTGTACCACATGTCCAAAGGCATGCCCTTAAACCACCTTTCACCGTGCAGAGGGATCTCTTTTGCAGCCGAGAGAGTTTCCTCTGTCACCTCAAAAGTGACACCTGCAATTACCACGTAGGACCCGTCGAACTTGAGTGCGAACTGTTCCGCCAGTTTCATGTTGAATCCTTGTATTTTCCTGCAAAATTCCATGCATCTGACCTGTTCAAAAGATGCTCTGACCTTCGGATCTTCATTGACCAACGTCAAGCTCCTTGGCTCAGGCCCAACATTCCTGCCACTTCACGCACCCTTCGTTATGTTCTAGGATGTTGTCATGGTGCAACGCGTATTTGTTCTGCGCCCGGTGGATTTGGCACGGGCCAAAGGCGGTAATATCAGTTGACCTGCGCTTGCAGGAAGAATTACAGGAAGTGCATAAACTCGGTTGTTGAACAGAATACATGCAGAGCAAGCTGATGATTTTTGCAGTACATTGAATCCATGGTGACTCGAGGTTTCTAAGCAAGCTGAAGATTTTTGTAGTACATCTGCGCGATGGGTACACTTCGGAGTGTGTGAAGTACAATTGATAAGAGCTGCAGAGCATATGTCATACAAGCGTTGTGATTTTTCATTCTTTCTGACTTCATAACGAGATGATGATGGTCACTTCATCTACCGACGCGACTTCTAATTAACAACTTGGCTCGACCTTAAGCATGTAAAACCTTCTCTTCTTCAGGACCTGAATCTTTGGTAAAATACCTTTACCCTTACACGTGTTTTGGTTTTGACATCCCTTCCCGAATCCAAGGGCCAACTGGCCACTTGCTGACTTCGACCCATTCGTTGTTTGGTACCTGACCTCACACGCTTTGACATACAGAGTCTAACTCGATTAAGACTGACTCTAACTGAAAAAATGACGATGCTAACAGGTGGGTGGCCACCAATATCCATCTGGATCAATCCTACCCCCTTAGGAAGCAATGGTCTCCATTGCATTGAGTTCCCCCATTAGGTGGGGAAACTTTTGTTGGATTTGGCCCTGGGTGAGCCACTTGCCTTGGTGTAGGAGTTGCCCTGCCTTGACAACCTGATAAAGTTAGATCTGCTGCTGGCGAGTGCCCTTGAACTTTGTGTCCACTATGTGAACGGTGGATGCTTGTTCCATGCAGTCAGGGTTGAGATTTGTTGGTGTCAGCTGTTCGACGATCTCAGAGGTGTCTAATAATGGTGGAAAATATGGTGGAAGGAGGTCCATATTGAATATTGGATGCAGACCAAGGAAGGGTGGAGTGTTGAGTTCAAAAGCGTTGCTATCAACAACCTTGGTGATAGTGTAAGGCCCATAATGAAGTGGTTGAAGCTTTCAATGGGGCCCAGTGAGACGCTCCTTATGCAAATGTAACCAGACTTTGTCACCAACCTGAAACTGGTGTGGTACCTTGTGTTTATCATGGCGTTGCTTGTACTTAACATTGGATTTCTGCAAAATCTCCTGGACCTATTGGCGGATGTGCTGAATCTGCTTAATGAATCTGGTGGCTTTGTCGACTGCATATTGATCAAGGGAAGAGTCTGTCTGTGCGGTGACAAGAGGAAGTGTAACATCAATGGGTCCCAAGGGTTGGAATCCCAGAACCACTTAAAATGGGCTATGGTTGGTGGAACTATGGAGAGCCCTATTGTAACTATGTTGGACATATGGGAGAGTATCGTCCCATGTACGTGGATGCTTCGAATCGTACATGCGCAGGATGTGCACAATCATTCGATTGACCACCTCAGTTTGGCCATCGGTTTGGGGGTGGAAAGAAGTGAATTTTGTGAGCTTGGTGTCCAACATAGACCAGAGACTTGACCAAAATGTGTTGAAGAACTTGTCTCAATCGTAGATGATGGTATGTGGTATCCCAAAGTGAACCCAAACTCATTTGAAGAAGAGCTTGGCATTATCGACCGTTGTGACAGTCTTCTTACAGGCTGTGAGGATGGCCATCTTCAAAAACCCATCAACGACCACAAACACGCAGTCATTTCTGTGCTTGGTGGATGACAAACCAGACATGTAATCCATGGAGATGGATTCCCACGACTTTTTAGGAATATGCAGAGGGTTGTATAAGCCTTGCTTCTTTATGTCCGTCTTGGAAATGGCATAGGTAGTGCAAGATCTAATATACTTTTTTACGTCCAGTCGAAGTTTTGGCCAATAAAAATGTTTTTGAAGGATGGCCACAGTTTTCTCTACGCCAAAATGTCCTACCACCCGACTATAGTGGGCTTCCTAAATCAGCTTTGCACGCTTGCTTGTAGGAACATAGAGATGGACCAGGTGGCACAAGAGTCCATCCTGAATGTGAAAATTAGTGACAATGGCGCCTGTACCCAAGAGTTGATATGTGGTGGCGAAGTCTGGATCTTATTGGTAAAGTTGGGGCCACTCTGATGTTTCATGTCCACAGGAATGGAGCATAGTGGTAAGTGCAGCCACAGGAGGCCGACTGAGGCAGTCATTGACATGATTGGAGATACATGTCTTATATTTGATGTTGAGATGGAACTGCTGTAGGTAGGTGGACCACTTCTGACGACGGTCATTCTGCAATTTCCCCTGTGTCTGTATGAGCTGCAGAGGCTTGTGATAAGTGTGTTTGATCATCTCAGTTTCTAGAATGTAATGTTTCGATTGACGACAAGCTTGTATAATGGAATACATTTCCTTGTCATAGGTGGGGCATTTACGGACAATATCAAAGTGTCTCATTATGGGATGCCACCGAATGCCCATGCTGAGTGAGAACTGTGCCCACAACATAGTCAGATGCATCAGTCTCAATCTCGATTGGTTTTTGTAGATCGGGTAAGGAGAGTACTGGAGTTGAGCACAAACGATGTTTCAGATCTTCGAATGCTCGTTGTTTCTTCTTCCCCCACATGAACTTGGCCCTGCCACCGTCCTTGGTCACTTGGCTGAGGGCCCATGCAATATGGGAGAATCCCAACATGAATCGTTGGTAAAAATTGGCAAGTCCTAAGAAGCTCTGGAGCTCGGTCAGTGTGGTTGAGGCTGGCGAGTCACATATGACTTGGATCCTATCTAGATCAACATGTACCCCATGCTCATCAACAATGTAGCCCAGGTATTGGACCCTGTTCATGCCAAAAGAGAATTTTTCCAAGTTGGCATAAAGCTTGCGTTGTCGTAGAGTGCTCAAAATCTGTTGAATATGCCGCATGTGCTCCTCCCACGTTCCGTTGAGGATAAGGATGTCATCCAAATATACTACCACAAAGGAGTTGGTGAAGGGTCTCAATACATCGTCCATCAACCTCATGAAAGTGGTTGGTGCATTTGTTAA
>CBVK0100815741.1:0-14089 GCA_900067695.1 Picea abies
AAGAACCAGAGGAAGGGGAACACCTCTTTCACTCACAAATGTGGGTAAAGAGGGGTCAATTCATTTCATTGTCGATAGCGGTAGTCATAAGAACCTAATCTCAGTAGAGGTCATCAATTGGTTGGACCTACCAATGACACCGCACTGAAAACCCTACACCATCGACTGGCTTCTCCATGGACGAGATCTCAGCGTCATCCACTATGTCGTTTTCCATACGGTATCAAGACGTTCAAAGTTGAGGTATTATGTGATATTTCTCCCCTTGAAGTTTCTGATGTTATTTTAGGACAACCATATTTGTGGAAGTGACATGTTGTGTATGAGTCTATACCCCACAATATTATTATTACTTTGTGTAGACAATTATATAGGATACCAGAGGTAGCGTCGCCTACTGCTATTTCTTTAATCTCTGCTAAGAAATGCAGTAAGTTCATTTCACAGACCGGAAAGTTCATCTTCTTTGTGATCCATGATTACAGTAAGAAGAAGGTTGTTGCCACATCTGTGACCTCTACATAGAGCCTCTCTTTCCATCATAATTAAGTGGACAGGATCGTGGAAGAGTACAAAGACATCTTCTCCTCAACCACTGGGGTACTGACGCACTTCCAAGTCAAGTATCCAATTGATCTAACCCTCGATGCGCCTCTTCCTAATGGACTAGTATATTGTGGCTCGTTGATGGAAAATGATGGAATCAAACATCATATCAAGGAGCTGCTTCAAAAGGGGCACATCAAACCCAACTCCTCCCATTGCGGAAGACCGATTGTACTGGTGCAGAAGAAAGATGGGACCTGGCAGCTCTGCATTGATTACAGAGCATTAAACAAAATCACAGTCAAGAACCGGTACCCAATTTCTCGAATTGATGACCTTTTTGACCAACTCAAGGGGGAAAATTTCTTAAGCAAGATTGACCTAAAGTCTGGCTACCACCAGGTTCCCATTGAACTGACTGATGTATAGAAGACAACTTTCAAATCTAAAGAAGGTCTCTTTGAATGGTTGGTCATTCCCTTTGTCTTAACAAATGCACCAACCAATTTCATGAGGTTGATGGATGATGTATTGNNACCCTTCACCAACTCTTTTGTGGTGGTATATCTGGATGACATCCTCATCTTCAGTAGAACTTGGGAGGAGCACATAGAGCATATTCAACAAGTTTTGAGCACTCTGCGATAGCACAAGTTAATGCCAACTTGGAAAAATGCTCCTTTGGCATGAACAGGGTCCAATACTTGGGCTACATTGCTGATGAGCATGGGGTACATGTGGATCTAGCTAAAATCCAAGTCATATGTGATTGGCCAGCCCCGACCACACTAATCGAGCTTCGGAGCTTCTTGGGACTTGCCAACTTCTACCGACGATTCGTGATGAGATTCTCCCATATTGCATGGGCCCTCGTCCAAGTGACCAAGGGCAGTGGTAGGAAAAATTTTGCATGGGGAAAGGAAAAACAACGAGCATTTGATGATATGAAGCATCTCTTGTGCTCAGCTCCAGTACTCTCCTTGCTTGATCTGCAACAACCGTTCAAGATTGAGACTAATGCATCTGACTATGTTGTAGGAGCAATTCTCACTCTGCACGGTCATCAAGTGGCATACCATAGTGAGACACTCTCAGATACTGTTTGAAAATACCCCACCTATGACAAGGAAATGTATTCCATTGTACAAACCTATTGTCAATGGAAACATTACATTCTGGGAAATGAGACAGTCATCCACACTTATCACAAGCCTCTGTAGTTCATACAAACATAGGGGAAGTTGCAGAATGACCACCATCAGAAGTGGTCCGCTTACTTGCAACAGGTCCATATCAACATCAAGTATAAGAAATGGAGCACAAATTCTGTCGATGACTGCCTCAGTCGACCTCCCGTGGTTGCACTAACCACCGTGTTCCATTCCTATGGACATGAGGCATCTGAGTGGCCCTGACTTTATCAACAAGATCTAGACTTCACCACTACCTATCAACTCTTGGGTACACATGCAAATGTCATTGATTTTCACATTTAGGACGAACTATTATTCCATATAGGCCATCTCTGTGTTACTGCAAGTGAGTGTGGAAAGATGATTTAGGAAGCTCACTACAGTCGGATGGTAGGATATTTTGGCATGTAGAAAATTATGGTCATTCTACAGAAACATTTTTATTGGCCAAAACTGTGACAGGACATCAACAAGTATATCATATATTGCACTTCCTGTGCCATTTCCAAGCCAACAATCAAGAAGCAAGGCTTATACACCCCTCTTCCTACTCCTGAGAAGCCTTGGGAATCCATATCGATGGATTACATGTCTGGCCTTCTGTCCACCAAGCAAGGCAATGATTGTGTATTTTTGGTAGTTGATAAGTTTTCGAAGATGGCCATCCTCACATCCAGCAAGAAGAACATCACATCGATAGATACTTCCAAGCTCTTTTTCGAACGCATGTGGGTCCATTTTGGGATACCACATAACATCATCTCTGACCAGGATAGCAGGTTCCTCACCACATTTTGGTCGAGTCTCTGATTACTGTTGGACACCAAGCTCACTAAATCCACTGCTTTCCACTCCCAAACCGACGACCAAACAAAGGTTGTCAATCGAATGATTTTGCACATCCTGCACATGTACAACTCTAAGAATCTGTGTACATGCGATGAGAGTATTCCCTATGTTCAACATAGTTAGAATAAGGCTCTCCATAGATCCATTGGCCATAGCCCATTTCAGATGGGGCTAGGATTCCAACCCTTGGGTCCCATTGATGTTGGAGTACCTCTTGCAACCACACAGACATAATCTTCCCATGTTCAGTCTGAGACCGACAAAGCCACCAGATTCATTGAGAGGATTCAACACATCCTCCAATAGGTCCATAAGATTTTGCAGAAAGCCAATACTAAGTACAAGCAACACCATGATTAACACAGGGTATCACACCAGTTTCAGGTGGGAGACAAGCTTTGGTTACATTTGTAGAAAGAGCACCTTATAGGGCCCCATCAAAAGCTCCACCTACTTCGCTATGGGCCTTACACTATCACAAAGGCTGTGGGTAGCAACGATTTTGAGCTCAACACTCCACTCTTTCTTGGCTTGCACCCATTTTTCAATGTGGACCTCCTTCGACCATATTTTCCACCATTATTGGACACCTCAGAGATCACAGAACAACTGACACCAACAAAGCTCAACCATGACTGCATGGAATATGCATCCACAGATAAGATAGTGGAAACACATGTCAAGGGAAGTCACTAGCAAAGGATCCAACTTTATCGGGTTGTCAAGGAAGGACAACTCCTACACTAAGGAAAGTGGCTCACCCGGGGCCAAATTCGGCATAAGTTTCCTCAGCTGATGGGGGAACTCAACGCAATGGAGACCATTGATTCCTAAGGGGAGAAGACTGATCCAAGTGGATATTGGTGGCCACCCACCTATTCCAAATAACTCCTCTTGACAGTTTTTAGTTCAACACGTTATTCTGTACTTCTTTGTAATTGTGGGTTCTACACTTTCGGGGTTGTCTGAAGCCCTACGCATCTTCCAGGTGGAGACTGGTGGCCACCCACCTAATCCAACTGGATTATTTTGGATGTTTTCATTTCAACACATCTTTATGTATTTCCAGGGCCATTTTTAGGCCCTAAACATTTTTTTTGGCTTGCCACAATCAAACTGTAGACAGAGTCAAAGTTTGACGGGGTAATATGTATTTCTCGAAGAGACCTTTCCAATGGGCTATCACGCGTGTTGGCACAAAAGTGATAATACCAGGATCCTCTTCAAGTTACCAACAAAAGGTACTGATGTAGTCTAGTGCGCTGGCATTTTCATCTTCCCGGGAGGAAAGAAGTCTCACCTGAAGCACAACTGAGACGAATAGGAGAGGGAAGGGTAAGGAGAATACTCAAATAGATCTCTAAAATATCAAGATTCATACTATTCATGTGCAAGGTAGTTTAAACCTATTGCAGTTTTGAACATTTTCCTAAGTGAGATTGAAGAAGCAAAGTTGCTTCAACATTTACATGAAAGTTATAATCCTTTAAGCATACCAGATATAAAATATAGCATAACATACATTCAATAGAGTCAAAAGGATATATACATAAGATATTTTCAAAATAATTGGGTCTCCCACTGTATTATCATATAATAGGTTTCTTCTCAAAATACAAGATCAACTTGAGTCACATATACAATTGGTCATGCAAAAGATAATCAGCAAGTGCTTCCGCACTATTGTGAGACAAGGTTATCTCAGTCTCTTGAGCTTTCCAACATTACAATATTACATGACTCTATTACATTATCAGCCCGGTTCCTAACCCAGATCTCAGGACTTAGCTAGGCTAACAACAACAATAAGTCGAACTAGATTCAGACTTGGACTCGACCTTTCCCAACCTGTCTAAGCTTAACCATAACCATCAACGACCAAATACCAATGGTAAAATCATCACCAAATAACAACCCTTTTACAATCATATTGATCCCATATATGTTGCATGATCTAAGTTTGCTGGTTAATAACACTAGAGTTCTCTCTTCTTCTTGATTTGGTTGCAACCTCTTTCTCCAAAACTGGTGTTGCGTTGTCCTTCCAACTGTTTTATGTTCTGACTGTTTCTTGTTGCACATTCCATTTTCTCTTCTTTCTGTTCCTTCCTTTGGTTGGTTGTTCGGCTTTGAAATAGCTTGCACAACTTCTATTCATCAAAACGAAGGGCCCAACAGGCTCCGACCAAAATCCTTGACTCACCCCAAGTCAAGTCTTTAGCTCTTCCATGGTCTCTAGGTTGGCTTGTTGTTTGTCGTTTCCTTCTGCTTCCAGGTTGCTTCCACATCCAACTTGGAATGTTTCTTCTTTAGCTCCTTCAAATGAAGGGCCCAATTCAGGTACCAGTTCTAGGGATTTCTTCCTAACTAGCTGAAAGTTCTCGACCTTGTCTTGCAACTTCTTGGCAAGCACTGAAGCTTCAACAACAAACTGTTGGGTTGCACCTGTGGTGAACTCTTCTGGTTTGGATGCACTAATGGAATTCCATTCCGAGTCGGCTATAGCATCCACTTGGTGCATCTGTAGGTTAGCGGCTTGGACTACTGATTGAAATTATATAAGTTCTTTCTTGGCCACTATCTAAGCTTCAAAAAGTGCATTCATATCATTATCCACTTGCTAAATTTCATCAAAATTTGCTTGTTTTTCCAGCGGGTCCATGGCTTTGGCCGCTTCCTAAGTGAGGGATTGGATATTTAAGTGCAAGTCCTCTAGTGTTTGGTTGTGACACGAGATTACTCCCATCCAATCATTGATATCTTTGAATATTGTGGTGCACTCTGCAGTATTTTTATGCAGTGTCATTCTAGAATTGTTTCCTTCCAGAACAACCTTTTCCAATTGTTCCTTTAGCTTGCGGGGTTGTAATTTGGATTCTAATTTACTTTCTCGCAACTAAAATTCTATATTTTTAGCTCGTTCTTCCACCTTAGTCTAGGATACTTGAACCAATTCAATTCGTTCAGCTGGCTCATTTGTTGCGATAGATTCTGACAGTTGAGGTGTTGTCTTTCTGGAAGTTTTCCAGGCCTCTGTTAGTTTTTCCTTCACTTTCTCTACTTTTTGTTCTGCCTGGATCTTCAAATGCTCCTCCTGCATTCTTTGTGTTTGCGCTAGGAGTCCTTCTTGCTTCCAGAAGTCGACTTCCCTTTCTGCATGCTGGATCCTATGCTCTAATTGGTTGGTAGAGGCTCTGATTAGGCCTACTAGTTTCAACATTGGCAAAGGAACGAATTCGTCGGATGTAATATTGGCGTCCAAGGGTAATCTAGCTTGAAGCGATAGTCCGCTAGCCATGGAGTGTTCTGAGGGTGTCTATAATTCTTCTTCCCCTAGAGATGGACCTTGCAATTGTTGTGCAAGTCTGGTCTTCATAGCCATTGGAAGTAGAGGGGGAACCTATGTCTTTGCCAAGAAAAGTTGTAGTAGTTTTTCACACTACTGCAGATTCTAGAGTATTGGCTCCAATTGTTATTTCAGTGATGTTGTGCTAGGTCTGGATGATGTTTGTTGTTCTGTTTGAACCAACTGTGTTCCTGTCTCTATTGGTAGTGAAACTTCTAGAGTCTCGCTTATGATCATTGGAACCTCAACACTGACCGTTGAGAGAGGACTCTGGGTAACCGAAACTTGCGGTATTGGAGTAAGTGGTGGGACTTTTGGTTGCTGACTCTTTGTCAAGGGAAGAGTGACTAGAATTGGTATAAATGGAGCAACTGGCTGGCTCGAGGCTACAATAGTCTAGGTAGTGGGTTCTTCCACATTCTCAGATGCTTCGGGGATATCCAGTTGCATTGGTTCGGGCGAAGTGGGTTGTGAGGGAACGATGGTATCTTGCGGTGGTGATGGGGCTTGCTTAGTAATGAGAGTCGTGTATGCATTGAATTCCAACTCAAGGTCATCTGTGATATTAATCATAGTTTAGGTGGCATGAGTGGCTGCCTTGGTACGAGGTAGACCTATGGATATTGACTGTGGATTGATGACTTTGGATGGGGAAACACCTGTTCAGGGTTTCTTTATTGAGACATCCCCTATGAATGCAACAACTAGGATCTCATTGACACCCTTACCTGATAGCACTGCATATTCTGGAAGCTGTTGAAACAATGGCAATGTCCTCTTCTTTCGCTCCAGGGGTTTCTCTTCCTCTTCTTATTCTTTTGATTTTGTCGGCATTTGAACCTTTTGCTTCTTCTATGTTGTGCCAGAACTCAACCATGCTTCTTCTTCCTGCCCATTTTTCTTCAGAAGATCTAGTGGCAAGAGGTACTGAATACCTCACTTGTGAGGGTTGCGCTTAACGTCGTTCCATGACATAACGTATTTTTCAAAGGATTCTTTGTCAAGATAGAATGGTAGCGGCCTTGTGTGGAAGTCCTCGGGCTTCACATGCCTCGGCTAGAAAAAAGAATAGTGGCGATTTATCCCAAATGCTATATTCCTTGTCTTTAGATTTAATAGCTCACGTGGTATGCACAACCACTGAGTTGCGTCTATGAGTTGGCTGTACCACTTCAGGAATGTTTCTTTTTTGAACTCCATGTTCTCCAAGTCCGACCTTGAATGCCAAGGTTCAAACATTTTTGCTAGGCGCCCCTTGTCTGCAGGTGTCAACTGTCTTCCTTTTGGTGGCCACCATTTCCACATTGCAAATGCAATGAGCAGGTAGCCATAGGTAAAGGTTCCTCCTTTCTCCTGAACTTCCTCACAAGAAATGAGGATTTCCTCTAACAAATAGCTACACCAATTGAACATTTCTCTGTTTGAGCAAAATTCCACTATTGAGAGAGCGTCTAAAGTGAATTTTCCCTTATAGTATGAGTAAATGACCTTACTTGCAATCGACAACATGCTTTCTGGACCATCTCTGGTAGAATTGGCTCAATCTTCGATGTGCGTTTGCCCCTCCGGGTGTGGAATTTCTCATATAGGTTGACTTCACCCTTCTTTTTCCCATGCTTAATTGGGCCTTGGAATCCTTTAGATACATCCTCACCTTCAAGGGACAATCCGGTGAGCTGCTGGATGTCTTCTACATGAATTGGGTATCTTCTGTTGAGCCATAAGCTCTTTTCATGCACTCGACTGATTGGAAATTTGGTTCACTGCGCAACCTCAACAGTGCTCCCGAAGACTGGTAGATCCCTGAGGTGCATAATGGTGGAATTGAACAAGTTTATGAAGTTTTGTTTTGGGACAAACTGCATGCCCCCCATTGAGTCTGGAGCCAAGTCCTAAAACACACTAATGTTCATTTGAGGAAACAATACTTGGTTAGTCAGGTCGAGGTCGAGCAGTTTTGCTTGCTTGGCCTTTCCCTTGACATCACCCATGACATTGACCCTGGGATCATATGGTTTGTTTAGATTTTATTCTTTGGGAGTTGAAGTTCAACCTCCTTCTACTCTCGTCATGTTGGCTCTGGACCACTGATATAATAGATGAGTTAGGGGTCAAGGTCGCGACTGGGGAGTGGAGCACTTCACATATTACGCTAGGGTGTAGATAGCTATAAATCAGAGGGTATCTGAGATAAACAATGAGTCTCACCCTTGGGTTTGCGAGATCTTATAAACAAGATAATTGGAGAGCCCTGCAATTGCTCATAAAGACATTCATCATTAGGCCAACAATGCAATCTCAGGCTCCAGTGTCTGACGAGACTGATAACGAGGTGAAATCCCTAAGGTGATCTTTGGCTTTAATGAATAGACTGATAGGGACATGGTCGACCTGAGGGGTATGGTCTATGCTTCACAGGTTTTGAGTCGAGTTTTAACTCAATTTTCATTTCTCCCTTGGATCCTTTTATACCTTTCAGTTTTGAGAACATTTTTGGGAACAAGTCCTCATACTCCCGCAATAGGCTGTGGACTTCATTCATAGTCTGCTCATCCTAGTTATCCCCTATGGAAGCTATATTAGGATGCTCTGTACTCTTTATGTTAACTTTTCGCAACTTTAGTGGATGGTTATAAGAGCTACATGTGTGACTAGGTATATTATCTTGAATCTCTCTACTGTATTCCATTTCTTTAATAGTTAAGTTTTAAAGTTCTTCTAAGTCATTGGGTTTTGCAGGTCTTTATAAACTTTACAACAAGCTACAAGTATTTTATCAGATTCATGACTCATAATAGACTGAAGTAATTGAACATGGTCAACACATACTAGTGGGCTTGATATTTGTTTGCAAACATCAGTGAAAAGCATTTCTTGGATTCTTTGAAGGATTGTGTTGAGTTCAGGGTACTTACTTGTAAAGGAGAAGTCCTTGCAAAAATAGTCTTGTAAGGTCTGCCAACAACTTGTTTGTCTTCTGGTCTCTTCATGTATGTAACCGGATTTTGGGATTAGACCCAAGAAGTGAAGAAATACCTGAACACATAGGTGAGAGGGTACTTTCGCAAATTGCGACTGTTTTAAACAGTGCTCAATATGCACTTTTGGGTCAGACCATCCATCGAACAGTTGTGCATATTGAAGATCTATATGCATCTCTTCTTTCATCTGATCCCTACGGTGGAATCAACATCGGAGGGCTTGCTTTGCGTCTTCCCACTCCATAATCAAGGCTCTATGAGTGGCCTACCATCTGGCGGGGGTATCCTGCAAGGCTAAGTCAAGAACTTAGATGCTTTGATCCACCACTATTTTTCTCTTCCATACTGGTAAGAAAACTATGTACCTCTGAGGTACCATCATATGTTGGGTGTTCCCTGATCTCGGTTCCAATCCATATTGTTGCTATGACAGTTGCGCATCGTCTTGAGAATCGTTTGTATGAGCCTTGTTGACAACTGTCAAATGCTAATTCTGAATCCTCGTTAGCATATTGTATGCTTCTCCAACTTACCGATCCATCTACAGTGGGATTTATGTAATCCAATCTCGTTCCTGCTATTATATTGTATAATTGGTCAAGAGCATCTGCTTCCATATTGTTTTCCACTGGTTTAGTGTATCTAGGCCCTAAATACAGATCTAAGGGCTGAACCACTTTTATCCCATCTACCTCAAACATCACGATGTCCTTCTTTAGATCAATGATAACATAGTTGTCATATTCCCAATGAATTCCAAGTAGAGTAGGGTAGGGATCCTTATCTCCCATGATTTCAATTACTTCAAAATCAACTGTGGTTTTAACTCCTGCAACATCCATTTCTACATTTTCCAGCCTTCCTATTGGGAAAATGCAGTATTGGTTTGCCATTCTTAACTAGATGGGGGAATACACTAACTGAGGTTTTCCCAAATCTTCCTAGGTCTTTTTCGGTAGGATGTTGACATCGGATCCCAAATCTTTAATTTCAAAATCATCTAGTTGGGCTTCTAACCTAAATTATTTTCTTGTTAATACCTTTCTTCTGTGTATTCTCTGGGTATTCTTCTCAGGGAGGTTGGTCGTTATGATGGCTTATGGGGTTCCCTCATTTCCCAGTATTAGGTATAAGGTGTTGTGCAACTTCTCCTTAAGTTGGTCATCCCCGAAGATATCAAAGAACAATTGAAACCAAAGATTGATTACGTTTTGAGACTGCTCGGGGTGTCTCTTTGGAATCACAGGGTTTCTAGGTTTCGGTGGTGAGGTAGGGACTTGCACAAGTTTAGGTTAAAAGGTAACTTTAGGGGAATGATCCACTATTTCTGGAGTAGGGAGAATTCCCACGTGCACCTTTCTTTCGCCCATGAAAACGATTGGCAATTCTCAGCTGCGAACTAAATGGTATACCCTTCCAAAGTTGTGTTAACCCATAAATCAACTGCTCACGTAATATGGTGATCCAATTGATGAAGTGTTGCAATATTCTCTATATCCCAAGTACAGGTATTCTTGACGTGTTCTTTGAATTCAGGAGCCTCCTGTAGTCGATCTACCCAATGGAACAGTTCTTTCGAGAATTTTACCTAGAATATGTCATACTGGTCACTCAAACTTTCTGAATAAAAGACATAATATCTTGTATAGCTCACGCTTTTACCTCACAACTCCGCTTCCTTCCATATAAAGGAATCACATTTTCATTCCCACCATTGCCGAATATCAAATCTATAGATCCATAGAAGCATTCTCCTTACATGTTCCCTTTTAAAGCATAGGTCCTGACAACAGAACCATTTTTTCGGTGCAAAAGTGATCAGACTAGGGTCCTCTTCAAGTTACCAACAAAATGTATTGATGTAGTCTAACGCGCTGAAATTTTCATCTTCCTGGGAGGAAAGAAGTCTCACCCGAAGCGCAATCGAGACAAATAGGAGAGGGAATGGTAAGGAGAATACTTAGACAGATCTCCAAAATATCAAGATTCATATTTTTCCTGCGCAAGATAGTTTAAACTTATTGCAGTTCTGAAGATTTTACTAACTGAGAATGGAGAAACAAAGTTGCATCGAAATTCACATGAAACTTATAATCCTTTAAGCATACCAGATATAAAAGACAACATAACATACATTCAATAGAATCAGAAGGCTAAATACACAAGATATTTTCAAAGTAATTGGGTCTCCCACTGTATTATCATATAACATGTTTCTTCTCAAAATACAAGATCAACTTGAGTCACATATACAATTGGTCATGCCAAAGATAATCAACAAGTGCTTCTGCACTACTATGAGACAAGGTTATCCCAATCGCTTGCTCTTTCCAACACTACAATATTACATGACTCTATTACATTATCAGTCTGGTTCCTAACCCAGATCTCAAGACTTAGCCAAGATAACAACAACAATAAGTCGAACTAGACTCGGACTTGGACTCGACCTTTCCCAACCTACCTAATCTTAACCATAACCATCAATAACCAAATACCAATGGTATAGTCATCACCAAATAACAACCCTTTTACAGTCATATTGATCCCATATATGTAGCCTGATCCAGGTTTACTGGTTGAGAACACGAGAGTTCTCTCTTCTTCTTGATTTGGTTGCAACCTCTTTCTCCAAAAATGGTGTTGCGTTGACCTTCCAACTATTTTATGTTCTAACTGTTTATTGTTGCACATTCCCTTTTCTTTGATTTCTATTCCTTCCTCTGGTTGGTGGTTCGGCTCTGAAACAACTTGCACAACTTCTATTCATCAAAACAAAGGGCCCAACAACATGCCTAAAACGAAGGTCATATGCAAAAGTTACGACCCCAGGAAGTTGAGGTACCAACTTACACATCGGGGCCCACATAAATTTTGGTGTTTCATCTTCTAGGGTTAGGTTTTTGGATGTATAGGTTTTTGGCATTCATGAGTAATGTTAAAAAGGCCTCTGGAGCCTCATTGTAATAATTCTACTTAGACGGATGCGCGTAGCAGCCACATCTCTTCTCAGAGATAACTACCACCATTCGAGCAAGTTGATTCAGTTATGCAATTTTACAGTTTCAACCTATTTCATTTATTCAATAGAAGATATTGTCCACAGGATATCTGTGTTGCTCTCTGTATCTCTGTGTTTATTGTATTCAGTCTATTAATCAGTTCGTTTCGCTCCAATCTGGATCGCTCAGTAAGCTTGAAACTTGGACTTGGTGAAACTTGACTATCCATATATTGTGGAACCTTATTCCAATATTGTTTGTTTGAAGTAGAGTAGGGCTTATATTATCTTCCGAGCTTGCTTCCTTGGTATTTTCCAAACTAGAACTTGAAATCCTGGAATGTGTATTATATTTTGGTTGATCTAGTGATGAAAGTTGAGGTTCACATGTTTTCTTTCTATTTGAAATTTATCAAAAAAATCCTTGAAGTGATAAAAATAATACAATTCTTACCCATGGATCGTTTGTGACTGCATAGTTCCTTGCCAAATTATAACTTTTGAAATTTGTATCTCAAGCTTTTATATCTCAAGTTTTTTATTTTTTTTGCAGCATAAACTAAGATATCACCTCTATATGGATAAGTATCAATTCTATAGTGACCTTTTAAACCTAAACCCATCCCATGAGTAGTATGAGCTTTGATGCTTGAAGATGATACTGTATTATAAGTATAATTATTGATTTGCAATGAAGGATTGGAATGGCTACCATTTTGACTATTCCTAAGCATAGGAAAGATTGAACATTCATACCTCTATTGGTTGGTATCCCTTGTAATTGACCTTGAACATGAAGATTTAATGATGCAGGGTGGAATGTGCAACGCCCCATGAAGATAGTCAACTATTTTTGAACCTCTTCTTTGCCTTTGCGGTAGGTTTTCTCATGCATTATGTAATTTCAACATGTCTGCAACAATGATTAGCAATCAATAATATATTTTTTCTTCATTTTTTCCTCTATGTTTTCATTTTTTCATTGTTTTATACTATGCCTTTTGTTGTAATATGCCATTGTCTTATATATCTACAATATTTTCAATCTTATTTATGGCGGTTGAAACATATTTCTTAGCAAGATCCTCTTACATTATAATTGACTTTTTCATACTTATGTTCTCATCAACTTGATCGACAATAGTAGTATTAAATGTTTGGACATTACTCTTTTCTCCTTCTGACGCAAATTATAATTCATCTCCTCCATCAATTTCCAATTCCTCTATTTTTTTGGAAATTGCACTTGTATTATGATATTGAGATTTGATATTTTTCCTCTCTTTCAAATCCTTCAATGCATCACCAATACTACATAAAGGATTTTCGTTCATTATTTCCAATGATTGAAATGCTTTTGAATATGAAGAGGATAACTTCATATCAAAACTAGGATACATTTCCATGCCATTATAAGGGACTATTGATGGCTTAGAAAAACTTTCAGTAAATGTAGTACCTTTCATAAAATCATCACCCTATCTATTAATATCTCTAGGAATAATATCATTCTACAAATGAAAAAGAACACCATCTACTAACTCTTGGTTTGCTACATTTAGATTTTCATTTTTTAAATTGAATTTGGAGTATATTGGGAATTTGGTAGTGTATGATTAACATCCACTTAAGATGAGATTTCATTAGATTCAATTGATTGGTGATATCCTCTACAAGGATCTTCATTGATTTCAATAGTTTTAATAAGTTCATGTTGTTGTATCTCTCAAATTTGTTGAAAATGAAATCTTATGGTGGCGATAGTCTACCCATCAGATAGAGTAAGCATAGTGATCCATCACCATGAGGGAATAATTTAAGACAACCTTGGAAGATAACTTCTATCCCATGGGACACCTTGATGATGCATACATACAGTGACAAAGATTGGCCTTGTCATCACATACAGTGACAAAGATTGGCCACCCCAAAAATTGGGTCACTCTTAAAAACCTCGAATCTTGATTCATACAGTAGGGCCTAATATCCTTGAAAAAATTTGTTTTAATGTACTTGTCATGCCACTTTGTCCTATGTTGTTGGATTATTTTAGTGTGAAACAAATTTTGTTGCATATATTCCTCTAATGCATTGAGATGTCGTAATCGTTCTTATTGTGCCTCAGAGAGCTCAAGTCCTAGTTGGAGGGTTGTTCTTAATGTTTGAATTTCAA
>CBVK0100815783.1:0-14312 GCA_900067695.1 Picea abies
TCGAATTTCCTATAGTTAACTGATTTTCCATTTCAGTTAATTATTTCAAGTAATTATGAGATAATAGATTAATATTTATTGTCCAATTTATTTAAGGGAAAAGTAAATTAGACACATTTTTTGTGTTGACTTTTCAACACTAGACTTGTCCTACAAAGATAAGGATATGGAAATTAACCAAGAGAAATATTGTCTTATTCCATGCAGTTTGTCTGAATCTACTCTTAGTCGGTTAGTCAATCTTCTCCCTTTTCTGCGAAAAGAGTTGGACTCGAGTTTTAAATATGTAGGTTTCTTTTTGAAACCAAATGGATATAATTTTTCCAAATGGACATGGTTGTATAAAAAATTTGAAGCGTGCATTACCTTTTGGGTTAACAAGCTTCTCTTCAGAGGGGGACGTTTAACATTGATCAAATCAGTTTTTGAAAGAATCATTGTGTACTAGATGTCAATAGCGGCGATACGAAAAGGCATCCTAACAAAAACAAAAAATCTAAGATCCCAATTCCTATGGTCAGGATCACGGCTCTCTGGAGGCATCCCCCTTGTCAAATGGAGTTGTATGGAATTTCCAAATAAGCTAGGAGGGTGGGGAAAAAAAGCATCTATTTGTTTTCCCTTTCATTGGTAACTAGAATCTTGTGGAGGCTCACACATAAATCTTCTCTATGGGATAAAGTCATGAAACCAAAATACTTGTAGGACATGTCAATCAAGGAATCGTATCAACAGCCCAAAAAGTCCTCCAACAGTTCTATTGTGTGGAAAGCGTTGGTAGCATCTTTTCCCCTAGTGGGATCCTGGACTATTCAAAAGATAGGGAATGGTAGAAAATTCAAAATTGGGAAGGATCCCTAGAGGGGCATCGAGGAGGAATTCTGACTCATCGAAGATCTTATACATGCTCTCCATGAGGCTAGCATCTTCTCTCTCAAGGATGAAAAATCCCAATCCACATAGATTAGTTGGAGGCAGGGTTGGAAGAATAGTGAGGAGATAGGATTGGAGAGCCCCTTAGTGGAAAAGTGGCATGATGAAGGAGCATTGCCTTCAAAGTCAAATACGCAAGCATGGAGATAGGGATATGACATCTTAGCATGACAAAGTTTCAAATCAACATTTAACTCAGAAGCAAAATGAGTCGTTGAGATATTTTGGAAACGTTGTTTTTTAATATATCTTTTTTGTGAATTTGTGTATGATTGTAAGGATTTATAGATAGGGAGTGGGAGCCCTTATCGGGTAATAATTGATAGTTATTGCAATAGGAAAAAGTAGGTAACTGCTAGAACCTGATAGGATAGGTTGCAGATAGGATGGAGAAGAGATCGAGGAGCCACTCCTTAGATAGTTTTGTTGTTATTGTATTGTATCAGCTTAGAGATTAGAGAGAGAAGACAAGATTAGGGTAGCAGAGTAGAAGAAAGACATAGTGAAGAAATGTAATACTATGCAACTTTATTTCATGAATGAATAGAGTAGACAGAATTGTTCTAATTCCTCGGACAATGTTCATTTTCATGTGTGATTGAATGAGTGATATAATTTGTATGTGATTTATTTCATTATCATTTATGTATGGTTGTTAGAATTGATCATATGAATTTGTGACGAAAATGGATAAGTTTCAATTGTTTCTCTTTTGAAACTCGTATGCAAGGTGTGCATATCATACGAAAGGGGTGTGTCGGCAGAGTCTTAAATTGACTCAGAAGAGTTTAGAAGGAATAATGGGAACTTAGGCCAAGTACAAGGAGTGCACAACGTCAAGGAGTGACTAAGTGTCGAAGAACCAGAACATAGGAACGCAAGGAGTGCGAGAAGAATTTATTTCAAAGAAATCCTTTGATCTTAGTTTGTTGAAATCCCAGGAACACAAGGAGTGTGTGGGAGATAAAAATCTTAAAGGGGATCAAGATTAGAGGAGATAGTGGGGAGAGATCTTTAGAAGGAGTGAAGCTCTGAAGGTTTCGTGAAGTATCAGTTAAGATCTATCCAGGAGGGAGTGGGATCATTCCAGATTGTTGGATCTGGGAAAGGTGCGTAATTTTTAAGTCTCTTGAAGCGTAGAGGAGAGTGGACTACCAAAGTCCTGAATTCCCAAAGTGATTTGGGACCATCCATCTTCAAGAGGACAGGTGGCGCAATATCCACAACTTCGGAAGTTCATGGACAAGGAGGAGGTGAAACCGCCAAAGTAGATCTTGACCGTCGATCGCCAGGAGATACGTGTCAGCATATCAGTGGCTTTGGGAAAATCATTTTGAGGGTTTCAGTTGAGAATTAAAACTTATGAAACTTGAAGACTAAAGTGAATCATATCCGTCACACTAAGGAGGACATGTGGTGAAAATTCGTGGACTCCGGGTAAAGACACGAAGAAAACCTTAGTCATCCGATTCAAGAGGACATGCGCCAAAAATCCACATACTTCGAAGGGAAGTGGAAGTTGATATTTGAGTTCTTCGAAGTCAGAAGACCCAAAGGGATCGCATCCATCGATCTGTGGGAAACACACGTCAATAGATCACGAGCTTCAGATCAAATCATTGTGGATAAAGTAAGGTTTGAGAGTTGAAAACTCAGAAACCTGAATCGCGAAGCAAATCATGATCAGTGATTTGAAAGGGGTCAATCTGATCCGTTGATTTGAAAAGGGAAGATCTGAACCATTGATCAAGAGGCTCCACCCAATATTGCAAGATCAACGGTCACACTCAATTGCAGGGACATAAAGTGCTTGAACTTTAAAAATTTGAGAGCGGGCCACAATTGAAACCACAATATCGCCAAAAGGACGTGTGGCGATTGGTAGAGAATTGCAGGGATAAAAGCTGGTTGATCCCAAACCACTTTTTGCCATCCCGCAATCACGTGTTTACGTGAGGTCATAGCCTGAGGTCACATCCAGTAAGGGGCTAGTGCCTGAAACAAGATAGTTCAACAGCACCAAGAGAGAGGTTGTGGGTGCCATACCTGCACCAAAAGGCTGAAAGAGCCTATGGTTAATTATAAGTGAGACCATCAAGGTCTCAGAGAGACAATTTGGTTCGCAGAATCAAATATCCTTGACCAGGAGGTCGTGTAGCCCGAGGGAGAGTAGGGGGGTTGCATCATGGCACTCCTATATAGGAAAACGAGTCTCCAATTTCATCAAGCTAAAGGAGGAGGATGAATATGCCCTATGTTGGTCCAAAAACATGGGCACAGAGGAATACATAGCAAAGTCAGGTTCTGCCACCATAATGGAAGCCAACTTCTATGGTGAAATTAGTGGTGGTGGAACATCCTTTGGAAACTTCATGCACCTTTGAAAAGTAAAATAGCAATGTGGATATCCCTCACCAACAAACTTCTAACATGGGAAAACAATTTTAAATGTGGTTGATCATCCCAATTCGATTCCTCTATGAAAAGTTTATGAAGAATCTAGTTATTGTTTGTTTATTTTTTGTTCTTACATAGTGCAGGTTTTCAAGTATGTAATGACTAAATTCAAGCAAGAGGAAACTTGGGGGCACCTCAGTCTGTACACATGCATGTTTTCATGGTTGGAGGACAAGACGATAAAATAGGTGGAAGCCCTTCCTTGTATTTTGGTCAACAGTATATGGTGGGCACACAACTATAGCAACTTCAAATACATGGACATTCCACCAAAGGTCATGAAAAATCAGATCATAAATATCTCAAAGGAATTTAGGGTAAATACTAAAGGAAAAAACCATCAAATATCAATTATGCATGATCTGGACATGGATGACAATAACAACTTGCAAGAAGTAACTTCGTACAAATATCTTGGAATCCATTTTCATCACAAGCTTAACTAGAACTATAGCATTGAGAAAAGGATAAATGGAAGGTGGAAAGATTATTATGGACTTGCAAACAATTGTAAGTTAGAAAACCTTTGGCTATAGGATAAGAAGAAACTCCTCTTTGAGACTCTTGTCCCTCATGTTATCTTATATGGTTGTGAAGTTTGGGGTTGCAACATCTCTAGAGAATTGTGGAGAAAGATAGATCAAATCCAAAAACATTTTATAACTTATAATCTCAAAATTAAAGGAAATACACTCTATCCCATCCTCCTCATAGAAGCGTGTATTTCCCCCATTGAGAGCACAACTATGACTAGGTACCTAATATACAAGAACAAGATAAACATGGAAGACAAGAGGCTTCCTAAGATTGCTTCAAACTCCAATCAAAACCACCTATGGCTCAAGGGGGGGTGGCATAAAGATGTATGGACTTGGCTAAATCATTGGCGAATAAAAGAAGAGGTTACTCTGTAGAATAACGATATTATTAAAATATTATATATATACATAAATTTAAGGAGAAATTGTGGTGCAATAAAGAACTAGAAGACAAAATAAAATTGAGATACTATAAGAAAGTGATCAAGCATGATCTAAAAGATTAAAAGTATCACTTTGTTTTGACTATCATATAGAAGAAAATAAGCATTGCTAAAATAAGAACAAACTCTCACAAGCTTCATGGTGAAATAGGGGGTTACACAATTAATAAAACGTCGCGAGTTGAAACAATTTGTCATCTTCATGATACTAAGATGGTTGAAAATTAAAATCAATTTTTCTTAAGATGTTTTGTGTACACCCACATTAAATTACAATTTCAAAATATTTGTTCCAATACTGAACTCCCTAACCTTTTAACTCGGGACTCAAAACTATGGTGATTTAGGAATGCTTCTCTTAAAATGTATGGAATACAGAAATAAATTCTAAAGAAAACTAAATAATTCATTAACTTTTTTAAGGTCCAATAAACCAAATTTGGTCTCAGTAGACATTAAATAATTTAATCAAATTTGTATACAAGATAAATTTTTTAAATAACATTTTTCTATTTTTATTATCTTTATAAATAACCTTTGTGACATCAAGAGGATTGAAGATGAAGATCATTTTCTCCTAGAGTGCCCTGGGTATACCCAAATTATATCTCAATTTCAAAATATTTGTCACAATAATGACCTTCCTACACTTCTCTTGATTATTTTTTAGCATTGAAAGAACATTTTAAAGAAATCCAAAAAATATATTACCTTTCTTAAGATCCAATGTGGACATTAACCATCATCATCATCATTGGTTATGTGGAAAATAAAATCTTACTTTAATTATTTGTAATCCTTAAATAAATATATATTTAATAAATTAAATTATTATTTAAAAGGAAATTAAATTTTAAAAGTATATATATTAGTTTTTTTAATGTTTTCTCATTGCCATTTGAACCCTTTCTATTATTATCAAGTGAGTTGTAATACCCATGTTTCCCCCAGTTTGTAAATATAACTATAACTGGCCAAGAGACTATGGTGGACTAAATATGTGTGAATGTTTGATTTTATGAACCTTTGTATAAAGGGGTCAATGTATGAATTTTTTGTTATTAATAGAAATTGAATATGTGTTGCACAACTGTTGATAGGGGGGAAAGTTTGTCAAGATAGACCATGGATGCTATGAGAGAGATGGTGAGGGGACACAAAGAATGATTGAGATGACCGTCACCAGATCAATACCTACTGGGTGTAATTTCTCAATAGTCCTCTGACCCAGAAATGAATTACCAATCAGGCTGGTAGTTGGAAGGCCATCCTCAAGAGTCAATGAGGAGATGGGGCAAGCTACCCATGTGTAAGGATTTCAGGCCTGACCATGAATTGGGATTCGGGCCCACACAACCTTGCTGAGGAAGGCAAGAAATGAGGTAATTCAGGGATAGAGATAGATCTCTGAGATAACATAGTAGAGAAAACACTCTCACGAGAAGAGAAGGGGAGGATACTTCGACTCTGAAGTTGTTGAAAGGAAAAAAGCTGAGCAATAAGCTCATTTTGGCTGAAAGAAGCCATGGATAGGGTTTGGCTACAAGCTGATAAATTAGGTTGACAAGGGACCGAGGAAGTACTCGTGTGAACCTCCTTGCTTGGAGCAGAGAAAATCAGATACCAAGTTCCTGTAGGAGGAGGATAGTAACATTCGTCTCTGGTTGTTGTGGAGAAAAGACAGAATATCTCTCAGAGAATCGTGGACTAGCTCAGGGATGGCTAGTGGTAAATCCATCAGGAGTGATTGTGCCTATGGTTGGGAGGAAACATGCACCCCCTTCAGTAGTTGCTTCACGTTTTCTAGTTCTTATAAGTATTTTAATACTTTGTGTAATATATTGTATGTGATGATGAAATCCCTGTGTTTGTGATTAAGTCTTTCAGTATTTTGAATAGATATTATATAGGCACTTTTACTTCTACAAACTGCTATGTTTTCATGATCTTTGAATTTTCTCAGACTAGCTGCTAGAGAGTCATGGGATGGGAATCTGCAGGAGGGTCAGGGTAGGATCGATTGAAATGTCTAATTCCTTCCAATCCCTTATCTTTGAATTTTCTCAGACTAGCTGCTAGAGAGTCATGGGATGGGAATCTGCAGGAGGGTCAGGGTAGGATCGATTGAAATGTCTAATTCCTTCCAATCCCTTGAACTTTACCTTAGCGGGAATGTCCAGTTCAAATTTTGTGGGTGACGGGTGTTTCTCTTAAAACTAATCATCCATCTGACCGAGGGCTCATGCCCATGTTCTTAACCCATTAGTGGAAAAAGGATTTGTGCCTAACCCATAAGAGTTCTCAAAGGACCCATGTGACTAGGACCTAGGAACCCTACCCTAGTATGAAAGGAGCTATCTCTTTCGGCTTCGGGACTTCGGGACTTGTTCCTCCACAATCTTTGGATTTGTGCCTAACCCATAAGAGTTCTCAAAGGACCCATGTGACTAGGACCTAGGAACCCTACCCTAGTATGAAAGGAGCTATCTCTTTCGGCTTCGGGACTTCGGGACTTGTTACTCCACAATCTTTGAAAACAAATGAATGCCGAAATTGTGAATCGACAAGGGTCGTCAATCTAGGGATTCAGCATGAATCTCTCTCAGCCGTTAGATCAGACGTAGGAGGGGAAGCATTAATCGCTTCAGCGAATCGCTACTTTGGGAGAATAGGAATGGTCTAGCACCGAAACTCCCGAATGTCGGAGCCGCGAAGTTAATCTGGACTGTTAAAACTGGAGGGACACATGTCCACAGATCAACAATTATCCAGGAGTCCAGGTATTCGACACTATAGGAACACGTGACCTTCCCTGGAGCTCTTCAAGCCGAAGTAAATCTTGGTTGTAGATGTTAGCTACACGTGGTGGTAGATCCAGCATGGTCTGGAAGGAAAGCCGAGAGATACACACCAAACTCCTGAATGTTGAAGTACTAAAGTGACGAGGACCATTGGATGAACGGGTACGTGGAAAACAATCACGTGGTCTAGAGACCTCGTACTCCAGAGGAATTTGGCCAAGGGTTTTTCAAGGTGTGAAAATCGTCGAAGTTGCGAATGTCAAAATAAATCTCAGGTGTGTGGTCTAGAGACCTCGTACTCCAGAGGAATTTGGCCAAGGGTTTTTCAAGGTGTGAAAATCGTCGAAGTTGCGAATGTCAAAATAAATCTCAGGTGTTGATAGGAAGAGGATGTTTGGCGCCATATCTGAGAGTCTGAAGCCTTATCCCTTCGGGGGATTTGCATCGAGAGGATTCAGTAAGATTTGAATCCCGAAGCCATGAAGTAACGAGGATTGTGGATCTACAGATCCACATGGATAAATCTCAACCATGTGATGGGGGTGGCATGGCCCACTGACGTCATCCTGGGTGACGTGGACCCACAAACAAGGTGCCACGTGTCACCTAGATTTGACCGATTCACCCATCCCTTCTTCCTATTAGAGAATTACATGTGTCAATCCCTAATGAGGACATGTGTCACCTCTCGACCCTCGCCACGTGTTAGTTCCTGGTTCGTGCCTGCCTGGCCAACGTGACTAGTGACGTATACGGGACTCCGGGAGTTTGGATAACTCCAGGAGTTTGGATAACTTCAGGAGTTTGGAAGTTTTGGGACGTGTTACAATTTAGGAATGTTCAGTGTAAAATGACGAATGTCGATCGTCGAATCGCTAAGGCCACGTGGGGAGACCTTGGGACTTCAAGGATTGGGAAAAAGGTATCTTTAGCACCGAACTCCAAATACCCCAACTAATAACGCCCTGGGTAACTGTGGGAGGGCATAACTTAAATACCCGAGCTCGTATTTTAGTGTGGTGGTGACCATTATAAATCTCATGGCGAGAAGTAACCAGCGAAGGTCCTAAAATTAGGATTTGAGATAGTTAGAAAGAACAAAAATACGATGCCCCATCCATAGAAAGGGTATTTAGGGGTTGGGTGTGTTACAAATTAGTATCATAACATGGAAACAACACTTGGCCTGCTTGGTCTCATGCACGAGTCGCATAAAAAATTGATTAGAGAACTTATGGTGTAACACCCTACCTTACCCCCCTTCTATAGGAAACTTGTTTGGACGTCTACTAAAGAGAGGAACGAAAACCTTCTACTATTGATAGATGTTTTGGAAGCCTGCATTGTAGGTTGCTAATTGCTTCCAAATAAAGAACTGACTTCACCTTGCAATGATATGTGTTGTTTATGAATTGGTAGATTAGTCACTAACAAAAAATGTTTTATCAGCACTCAAGCAGTCAGTAAACAACATGAGAACTACAACGTAAAGGATGGTGACACATCAGGAGTTGGGGGAGATCTCCCACAATAGAGATGAAGAATCTGATGAAAGGAGTGTGGTGGAAATCCCTCCAAATTTGGCCAAAACTGTAAGAAGTCTCATGGAAGAATTACAGAGTTATAAGGCTGACAATGAAAGGTTGATAAAGGAGCAGGAAAAGAAGACTGAAATTAATGCATTCATACTACAAAGTCTATCAGATATACAAAGGAAACTGTAACATGGTCCATCTACCAGTCATGTGGACATGCATCATACTAAGAAAAATCCAAGTCCACCTAAGATACAGAAGCATGGCCCTAAGAAAATGCCACACCAAGAGGACCACCTCAAAGAAGGCCCAACATGGAGCCAACAAACATTCAATGGAATATTCCTCTGGTGAGGACACTAACACCTCCAAGGAATATTCTATTGGAAAAACTAGTTCCCATTCTTAGACAAGAGGAAAGAAGAGGAAACATTCCAAGAGTCATGACCCTGAAGAACTCAAGAAAGCCAAATCACCCACCTTCAATGGAGAGATTAAGAAGGGGGAAGAAGCAGAAGTTTGGCTACTCGGATTGAAGAAGTACTTCAGAGTGCATGACTACTCTAAAAACTTAAAGGCTCAGATAGCCATTTTCAACCTAAATGGGAAGGCTTTCATTTGGTGGGAGGACCTTAGGAATGTTAAAGGATTCCATGAGAAGGACTTGTCATGGAAACAATTTTAGAAATACTTCAATAAGAAGTATCTGTCAGAAAAGTAATTTTATGGAAAGACCAAGGAATTCTATGAACTCGAGCTGTGAAAACTCACCATAGATGAGTATATCAACAAATTTGTTGAACTGATGAGGTATGTACCCTACATAAAGGATGAAAAGGTAAATATGTAACGATTTATTAGTGGATTACCTCAATCTTACCGAGACATAATTGAGTTTGATGAGCCAAATACCTTAGAAGATATTATTTGAAAATAAAGGTATTGTTATGAGAAATTCAAGAGTAAGATAGAACCCCATGAAGACTGGAAGAAGAAAAACAATTCGGGATTCAAGAAGAAGGGGTTTAAACCCTCGATATTTAAGAACCCTGGTAAGAGCTCTAGAATGAGCCTTCTTGCTAGAAGTGTGTATCAAAAAAAAATTCCATCTAGGAGTGGAAATAAACCATTCAGAGTAGCTCCAAGTAAGACTGATAACACGAAGAGAGAACCCTTGAAATGTTGGGGTTGTGGAGAGGAAAACTTGTTGAGGGATTTTCTGCATAGGAAACAGAACAATGGCAGGATCTACAACATCCAAGAGGCCACCACAATCAATGAGGTGGCTAGGATCCTACCACAAATTTATGCAGCCCTGGATAATAAACAAGTTGACCACCAAGCTTCAATGGTGGAGATGGAAGGTACCATTTCCAACCATCTTGTTTGCATTTTAACTGGCCCTGGTTCTAATTTGAGTTATGTTGCCCCTCAAACTGTTGATAAATGTAAATTGCAACAAGTTAAACATATCAAATCATGGTTGGTACAACTAGCCACTAGAACCAAAAGAAAAGTAACATAGGCCATATCAGCATGCCAATTTGTCATGAGTGGGTTGCCCACCTAAGCAAACCTAAACATACTTCCTCTAGGATCTTATGACCTGCTCATTGGCATGGACTGGTTGGCTGCCCAAAAAAAAAAAGTTGGACTGTTACAGTAAAACTTTGGAGTGTGAAAATGAAGAAGGAAGAAGGGTTGGCTGCCCAAAAAAAAAAAGTTGGACTGTTACAGTAAAACTTTGGAGTGTGAAAATGAAGAAGGAAGAAGGGTAACCCTACAAGGGATTCAAAATCCTATCTCAGTGAGACAAATATTAGCCCTCCAAGTGAAGAAGTATTGCAAAAAGGGATATCCCTTGTATGAAATACAAGTGCTAAACTCTATTGAGAATGAAAAACCTAACCCAGAGGACCATCCCATATTGAGAGAATATAAAGATGTATTCCTAGAAGAGTTGTCAGGTCTACCTCCAAGAAGGGATATTGATTTTTCAATAGAACTTTCACCAGCAGCAGTGCCAATGTCTAGAACACCCTATAGAATGAGTACACTACATATAGTTGAGCTCAAATTACAGTTGAAGGAGATATGGGACAAAGGATACATTTGGCCTAGTGTGTCCCCATGGAGAGCACCAGCCTTGTTTGTGAAAAAGAAATATGGCACACTCAGATTATGCATAGATTATAGACAACTCAATAAGATGACCATCAAGAATAAGTATCCCTTGCCCAGAATCGATGACTTGTTTGACCAATTAAGGGGTGCTACCATCTTCTACAAGGTGGAACAACCTGATAGACAAAGTTACAATTGAGTTAGATATGCTAAAGGAAATGGAACCAAAAGAAAAGTAACAGAGGCCATACCAACATGCCAATTTGTCATGAGTGGGTTTCCCACCCAAGAAAAGCTAAACATACTTCCTCTAGTATTTTATGACCTACTGATTAGCATGGACTGGTTGGATGCCCAAAAAACCAAGTTGGATTATTACAGTAAAACTTTGGAGTGTGAAAATGAAGAAGGAAGAAAGGTAACCCTACAAGGGCTTCAAAAGCCTATCTCAATGAGACAAATATCAACCCTCCAAGTGAAGAAGTATTGCAAAAAGGGATGTCCCTTGTATGCAATACAAGTGCTAAACTCCATTGATAATGACAAACCCATCCTAGAGGACCATCCCATATTGAGAGAATATAAAGATGTATTCTCATAAGAGGTGTCAAGTCTACCTCCAAGAAAGGATATTGATTTTTCAATAGAACTTGTACCAGGAGCAATGCCAATGTCTAGAACACCCTATAGAATGAGTACACCAGAACTAGTTGAGCTCAAATTACAGCTGAAGGAGATGTGGGAAAAATGATACATTCGTCCTAGTGTATCCCCATGGGGAGCAACAGCCTTGTTTGTGAAAAATATAGATGGCACACTCAGATTATGCATATATTATAGACAACTCAATAAGATGACCATCAAGAATAAGTATCCCTTGCCAAAAATTGATGACTTGTTTGACCAATTAAGGGGTGCTACCATCTTCTCCAAGATTGAATTGAGATACGGATACCATCAGGTCTGAATCAAAGATGGAGACATCTAGAAGAAAACCTTTAGGACAAGATATGGTCACTATGAATTTGTGGTGGTGCCATTTGGGCTTACCAATGCACCAACCACTTCCATTTGCTTATTGAATAATGTATTCAGAAAATTCTTGGATAGGTTTGTGTTGGTTTTCATTGATGATATCCTAATCTATTTCAAGAATAAGTAAGAACATAAGAACATCTCAAGCTAGTACTCCAAGTGCTAAGAGAACATAATCTCTATGCTAAGCTTAGTAAGTGTGACTTTTTCTAGAAACAAATCCATTACTTAGGCCATGTTATTTCTGAGGAATCAGTGGCAGTTGATCCTAACAAGATTAAAGCCATCATGGATTGGCCTACCCCAAAGGATGTATCTGATATCAGATCATTTATGGGCATGGCGGGATACTATAAGAGATTCATAAGAGGATTCTCCAAGATTGGTTTCCCAATCACCTCCCTTCAGAAAAAGGGGGTTAAATTCATTTGGACATCAGAATGTGAAGAAATATTTCAAGAGTTGAAATACCTTCTAACCAATGCGCATGTATTGAAGATTGAAAATCCAAACTAAGACTTCATTATGTGTACAGATGCCTGCAAGGAAGGGCTCGAAGGATTCCTTATGCAATAAGGACATGTGATTTGCTACGAATCCATAAAATTGAATGATCATGAAGTCAATTATGTGACCCATGATATGGAATTGGCTGCCATAGTGAACTCTTTAAAAATGTGGAAGCATTACCTCTTAGGTAGGAGATTTGTACTTATGACAGACTATATTAGATTGAGGTATTTGTTTGACCAACCAAAACTCAATGCGAGACAAGCTAGGTGGACGACTCTCCTTAGTGAGTTTGATTTCAAAATCAAACATATCAAATGAAAGGAGAATATCATGGTTGATGCCCTTAGTAGAAGTATGAAATTAGTTCACTAGGAAGTTGTAAGCGCCAGTGAATCAGACATCAAAGATAGAATCAAAAGTGCATAAGAAACAGATGCATTTTTCCATGCCGTGACATCATACCTAAAGAAAGATCCCACAGGGCCGAAGTACGAAGGTTATCAAATGATTAATGAAGGTCTATTGACCTACAAGGATAGATTGTATATTCCAAATTGTGACGACTTGAAGAGGTTCATAATGGATGGACTACAAAAAAGACCATATACTGGTCATCTGGGTTATCAGAAAATGGTCACGGCCACTAGGAAACTATTTTATTGACCCAGATTGAAAAAGGACATAGTTGGTTACTTAGCTAAGTGTTTAGAGTGTCAGCAAGTCAAGGAAGAGCACTGGCACCCAATAGGGTCGTTGCAGACCCTACCAATTCCAGAATGGAAATGGGAAACACTCTCCATGGATTTCATCACAGGATTACCAAGATCAACCAAATAGAATGATGCCATCATGGTAGTTGTGGAAAAACAGAGCAAAGATGCTCACTTCATACCTTTCAAGTCAACTTGCAAGGAAATAGATATTGCCAGCATCTTCATGAAAGATATATTAAGGTTGCATGGTGTTAGCACTAGAAGTCACCTCCTAATTGCGATAGAGGTAAGCCCAATACCCATCAGTTTGTATGTCACAATGAATAAATTTAAAGGGGATCTAATGGACTCAAACTCGGGATTATATCGCTTTAACTTAGAAAACTGGGTTGGTATGCATAAGAAGATGAGGTCTTGATCTAACTTTGGTCAGTAAGTTGTAGTAAGGGTAAGTAGGGGGGATAACTTGAGGAGAATGAAGAGGTATGTTGTGGACATCCGGTCTTCCAGCAGACTAAGGAAAAAACTCAGAAGACAAGATCCTCTTGGCTAAGATTTTTAGGGAACTGAATGAAATTATCACTCAACTGAAATCAAACACACATCACAATTTAATAACAACAACTCGACTGGATCATCCATGCCCGAGTCATTCAGCGTTAGAGGGAAAAGACAACACAAGAGACCGATTAAAACTGGTCGTGATGTCCTTGTGATCAAACCTACATCACAAAAACATAACTACTCTCGACTAGATCATCCATGCCCGAGTGTTCTAACACAATTGTTACAGAGAGATGGAAGGAAACTGACTTACATTAAACAAGAAGTCTCAAATACAGATACATAACCAGAAGAACTATAGCTTCATTAAAACTTTACAATGCGAGAGCGTAGCTCAACCATCGACCTTAACAAAATATCAAAACTAACTATTTATACTCAAAACAACTCGCCACCACCAGGAGTGTGACTTGGACATTACGATCGAAGATTTGTGTCTGCGTCTTCTTCTGTCAGTCTACACATGTATCCTTCTTTCAGACGCAAACTCAAATCAGTATGGGTTTTTCAGGAAAATTTTCCCATACGAGTACCACGGGCTGATGGCTCAGTCCCCTCGGCTAGACCTTCCATTTATGGAGTGAAACAAGGTTTCAACAACCTCCCCCACTTTCATTAACTACTTTTATTGGGATCGGGATGAGGCCTAACACCC
>CBVK0100815793.1:0-14558 GCA_900067695.1 Picea abies
TAACCCTAAGCGGATTAGGTTTGTCCACTTTCTCCTTGACTTAATATCGGATGGTCCTCGATCCAACCATTGCTCCAAGTCGGCACTTTTCCACTTTCCAACTGCTCCGCAACAATTTGTCCACTTTGTCACTGCTTTTCTCGGTGTTGTTTTTTCCTCTTTTTTCGTCGTTTCTTTTCTTCTAATTCCGTTGCGCTCCCCTATTTTTTGGCACTTTTTTTATTCCTTCAAAAATTCCTTAATTCTCCCAAAAATTGGTCTACGCCAACAGGCCCCCAACACTGATATCGTGACTCATCTTGAGTCACTCACAAACTCCTGTATCTTTTATTTTATGTGTCAGTGCTTCATACATCTCTACTATATGTTGGCATTGCTCCTTATCCTGGTTTCTCTTCTCCGTCATGGCTTCCAACATCTGCGTGGTGACTGGAGGTATCAATATTTCTCCCCCCTCTAAGCCTATCTGTTCTATGTTCATTTTCGCTGCGTCGATTTCTCCGTCATGGCTTCCAACATCTGCGTGGTGACTGGAGGTATCAATATTTCTCCCCCCTCTAAGCCTATCTGTTCTATGTTCATTTTCGCTGCGTCGATCTCCACAACCATATGCTCTGACTTTTTCTATAGGGGCTCCAACTGAGTCTGTCTTGCAATATTTTGAGCTTGCATTGCTTTCTCCTCTTCTTGTAGGCTCTTTATTTCTATCGTAGTCTTGATTTTCTCAGGAAATGAAACTGTCTTATGTCGTTTTTTTATATCTGTCATTACTGCATGCAGTTTATCTTCCCTTGCTTGCAGATATTGCAAGCTCCCATCTTCTAAGAGTCGTGTCCACAGTTGAGAGCTCTTCTCCAACAACTCTGTTATTCTTTGTATCCCTTGTGATATGCTTTCTATAGATGTTTTTGCGTCTTTCTCTCGCTACGCTATAACTTCTAGAGGAGTAGTGGGTATTGCACACTTCTACAACTCCTTTATCTGGTCCTTGTACTTCTCCAAGGCCTATGTTATTTTTCTCATATTTTCATCAGTAAATACTCCCTCTGAGTCTATGTTGTCTGGGATGGTTCGAAATACTATGCCAATGTACTTATCCATCTCTTCTACTTTTTTTTCTGCTATCTTATTTTCATGTCCTTCTTGGTTGATTACTTCCTTCAATTTGATATTTTCCTCCTGCGTTATTTGTAAGTTCATCGCATCCGACCTTGCCTAGACTGAATTTATTGCGCAACACTAATCTGTAATTTATACAACGCCTTTGTCGGGATACTGGGAAATGCCAAGTCCAATGTCCCAATGTCCTTCAAGGGATTCTGTGTTGTCTCCTCGTCAATGAACAACATCACAGGTGTTATGATAAAGTTTACACTCCCCTATGCCGTGATCTGGATTGTTTCTCCTAGTGGCACACCTTCCATAATCTTCACTGGTGTGTCTTTTTGTTGCTTCTTTTCCCTGATTTTTAATTGCTCTAGCGCAGTCTTTACCTCCTGCACCTGCTAAAAAAGTGAATCCCTATGCTTCTCGACATTCTCCCACACCTCTGGTGATCTGAAAATGGGCGATTACTTACTCTACACAAGTTTTCAATCGAGTATCGTTTTCTGACGAATTATTTTCATAAGGATTAAAGGGCATATGAGTACATTACTAACCATGATTTTAAACAATAATACATAAAACACATGAACTCAAAATGGAATAAGCATATGAAAATAAAAGAGAGAGACAAATGATGTTGGTAATGAAGTTTGCCCCTCCTGGGATGTGTCTCCGGACCCGCTTCAATTGGAATACCGATCACTTCCATTAGTTCTTCAAAGATGTTTGGACCTTCTCATGAATGATTACATAAGAGATGTCTTCTCCTTCAATGAGGATTCAAGAATACTTCTCACACTCATATCTCTCCATACATCAAGAAGGAAAATTCCTTACAGGGATAAGTCTCTCAGTTTTTAGGAGTAGTAGCACTATGTCTCTCTAACTCCCCTCATTAGTTCTTCATTACTCTCCTCCTTACTCTGCCCCTACATAGGGCTCACATAAGGCATTATATAGTTTTTACTCACTCTCTCTTAAAAAAAGAGCATTAGTTCCTAGATCCACAATAATAAGATCTAATTACAAAAGAGGAAAAACAAGATCCATAAATGTAGGATTCTCTCAACCTATAATTGAGAATAATGGCAAATTGGTGTGAGGTGGTTTCTTACATAAAAACCAATTTCCGTAATTACACTTTTAATGAAAAATACATGAGGCACATTTTCCCTCACAAGTATAAATCATTTTTACAAAAATGAATTAAATGCATGATTTTTTCAAAATCTCATTTAAAGCATAATAAAATGCATGAGCATATCACAAAGCATAAATCAAATAAAATGATAAATGCATGAGGCTTATCTCACAAAGCATTAATAAAATGCATGAGATTATAAAACTCATAAAATCCTAAATTCACCACTTTCACCACTTTGTCTCCAACTTCAAATCAACTTGGTGAAAAAAGTAAAGTCCCCTCCATGTGTGGAGATCCGCCCAAATCACGGCTCCCCACAAAAGAACCTTTTGGTCTCCAAAAGTATCAACTTTATCTGTATGCAAATGTCTTCAAAAGGCATGTTCCTTCAAGACTCCTTCACCCATGTACTTCAGAATCAGAATGCAAAGCCAACACCTACAACTATTGCAAAGAAAATGTCTGGAAAAAGGCACATTCCTTTTCTCCTTCACCTCTGTTCTTCGGAGCTGAAATGTTGAAGCCCACATCTGCATAACTTGCAATCTGTAGCTGATGATACATGTATTACATCTTTGGAGTACCTTACTTGCCAAGAGTTTATAACCATACTCATTGGTCAAGTTTGCAATGAATGCCAATATGGCTTAGGAAAATTTCCTCATTCAACTGTTTACATAATGATTACAAAATGAAGCCACTTAAGGCTTAAGGCGCAAAATAATGCCTCTCACTCTCCTCACTCAAGAGTGGCTAAAAATCCATTACAATGTTTCATAATCATTTTACATGATGATTTCAAGCCAATTTCATGGCTTTTATATGGAAATTACTTCAATTTTAATGTGCCAAACATGTGCACAAAATGGGAACAATACAAGATTTTCTAACCCCCCATGTGCATCATAGCAAAAAATGTGCACTAGTTGTGGGAAATTCTCAAAACTCCTTTGATTGCCATCAATTTAACTTAGACATATGTAAACCTTATGAAAATAGTTTATATGAGTTAAACTATAATGTAAAACCCAAAAAGAACATATGGTTCCAACAGACCATATCTAATTGTGGTTTGTTATGGTTCCATCGCTCAACGATACGAGATATCGTGGAAAATAAATAACTCATTCCTCTGCCAACAGCTCCATTGCCAAGTATGGCATATGCTTATTTCTCACAACATTAACAATGGGCTTCAATAAACCACCAGCGTCATTGCATCCAACCGCAAGATAAACAAAGGACATATTTTATTTTCTCACTAATTCATGTCCGAATGAATGACAACCATATGTAGATGAGAAAGGATAATTGCCATGATTAGAACCGAAAGATCTGTGTATGGTATTTTCTCGGCTAAAATATGGCTCGACATCAAAACCCTAATGAATGAATGCAATTACACATTCCCACATCGTATTTTTGACGAGAATAGGGTGCAGGCTCAAATAACTCATTCCTCCGCCAACAGCTCCACCGCCAGAGATCGACAAGGGTGATGGCAGCGGCGAAACATTTGTTGATCTTGTAGCAGATCTTGAGTGGAAACAGCTCACAGTGATATTGTGCAGATCTATGCAGAAATTAGGGTTGAATATGTATGCATCCATCAACGTGGAATCATTCTGGATATACATGGATCTGACAGGATCGATCAGTTGCAATATGTGTGTGCTAAGGGAAGATATCACGGTTCGACAACTGTAAATTATTGGCTTCCTTCGTCCACACCTCTAGTGTATCAAATCCTTTGTTTCCCAAGATTACTCACGCCATTCTCAATCCTCCTTATCACTATAACAATTTGATTTTGTGAGATAGCTATGACTCAGCAAAATGCGCATCTATATATGTGGCATCCACCACTGGAGCTATGGTCAGGATTTTGAACCTGACAGAGAGATCAAAATCGGTGAGCATGACATGGCCATTGTTTTGAACCTGACAGAGAGATCAAAATCGGTGAGCATGACATGGCCATTGTTTTTTTTTTTTTCTCAAAACGTTCTCCAGACTTTGCAATACATTTATTTTGAGCATAGTAGACATGGAACTAGGATTAATCCCACTTCCTTTCATGCGTGTTTTATAAATCACGCAAGATCATAATAATACTAAATTGATTCTGAGCATGAACGATGACAACCTCGAGTAACCCGGTTCCCATGGGAATGCACATGATGACCTTTCTGCTGAGAAGCAGAATCATCATGAATTTTTTGGAACAGTCTCCTACAATAAAATTACCTCTGTGACAGTCCTCAATCCACGTGGATCTGTGACAAGTCTGGTGAAGTTTGATCGAACTACGGACTGATGCAGCGATTTCTTTGAATCCCGGGTCATTTGTTGTTGTAGTTGCTCATGCAATTCAAGAATGGACATTGCAGTGCATGAAAATGAGTTTGGACATTTATAACATATGCACTTGCAAGAAGAGCTTGAGTTGTCCATTTTGCAAGTTTGTTGTCATTGTCTTTGAGCTCAGTTGTCAAAACAACACCTTGTTGAGTTTCCATCTTTCTGGCACACATATCAACTATAGAATACTTTGGATCAAATTAATTCATACCATTCAAAGGGAGGATGAATAGACTGAACGTGGAGCACACATCAATGTAGCTAGGTTTGCATCCGTGGAAAAAACAGTGTCCTTATCCTTACTTGCAAGTCACCTGATAACAAGATCGTCAGTAGTGGTTACCGTGAAAAAGTTTCAATTCTTGAAACGTTGCACCTTCATGACATGATGCTCTGCTCTGACTTCAACACAATCTCTAATGTATAGAATTGAATGATGGATTCCTATCCAGTCTTCTGCACATATATTATCAGAGATACCAAGCTCACATAGGCTCGAAGAGCATTATTACTGATTATTACCTTCAATCTTTGGCAAGTATTGTTGGCCCTTGGGTATGAAAGTAAGCGAATATCAAGGCAGAAAAGGAGAAATGTGAACTGCGTGGAAGACACAGTGACTGAGACTGGGTCGAAGTGAGCAGAAGAGTGGAAAAGACGGAGTGAAGTAAGAGAAAGCAAGTCGTTGAATGAGAAGATCAAGGATGACAAATCAACAAGGAAGAAGGATCATGAAAAACTCATCAAGTGGAAAAATCCACCGTTAGATGATTTGGAGCACCGAGCGAGAAGGAAGGAAAGACAGGTTCGCGAAGCCCTGAAAATGTGGGTCAAGTTGACCTAGGGTTTTAGACACTTAGGGTTTTGTATCTAGGGTTTTTACAGTTAGGTTTTAACCTAAGGGTGTCCGAGAACTATTGGAATGTATAAATAGAGGTCTAAAGGACCTGGGATGGGTTGTTGGTATTGTTCGTTCTAGTTTTGTTATTGGCATGAGTGATTGTTGTTGTGTGAGAATGAAGTGCTAAGTGCAAAGGCTTCTGGTATTGTAATATCTTTAGTTGGGTGCGAAGATCAACCCTACAGTTGGGTGCGTAGAGAAGGGAGGGACAGAGAGGAGAAGAGAGAATATATGCTAGCTAAGAGCACAGATAAGAACTGTATGCTTCATATTAATATATTATAAATCCCAGTTATGTGGACGTAGCCCTAGAGAGAGGGTGAACCACATATATCTCGTGTTATGTTTGATTGATGTTGTGTTCTTTATCATTTGATATGTTGCTATTGTGATAATGTATTAGATATGAGATATAACTTTCACGGTAGGTTGTAGGAAGATAAATAATACTAAGTTGTTGTGTGCTGTTGCTTTGAATCCACTTTGCATTCCTTCTAGTTGTAGACACATGTGTCCTACAACCCCCTATAGCTACTTCGGGTGAGATTGCATCTGCCTCATAGGTGTTGCCAAAAGAGCCAGTAGTTAGGGCTTGTTGGTGCACTCTTGAGTATTGAACCTTGTGTCTGCCCCTGTGCCAACATGTCCCAACCTGACACCACTAAGCATGCTCCTTGCTCTTTCCATCAGCGTCATATTCATCTTTTATGAAACTCCATTTTACTGAGGTGTGTATGGAGTATTCTTTGGCCTTGATATACCGTATTTATTATATAATTCCTTGAATTCATTCCCACAAAATTCCCCACCATTATTCATCCTCAACGCCTTAATTTCCTTCTCTATCTGATTTTCCACAAGATCCTTAAACTCTTTAATTTTGTCAATGACTTCAAATTTATTCCTGAGGAAATAAGTCCATGTATTCCTCGAGAATTCATCTATAAATGAGACATAGTACATAAATTTACCTAGTGACAAAGTTTTCACAAGTCCAAACACATCATTGTGCGCCAACTATAATACTCCCCTTTCCCTCGTAGCACCATAGGATAATCTTACCCGATTTTGCTTCCCATATAATAAATGTATACACAAATCAAAATCTAGAGAACAATTGGACAAATATTCAACCATACATTTATTGTGTAGTACTCGAAGTCCCTTCTCTCCAATATGTCCCAGTCTTCCAGATAGCAACTCCACTAGATACCAAGCCTCATTCTTGTCCAAGGTTGTCATTTCTTCAACCATGGCATTTTTATTGAGTTTGTCTACCTCTGAATCCACTACCTATGTAACAGTTCTAAGATCATCATTAGAAATAAACAAAGAAAAATTAGAACGATAATCAGTTGGAGTATAGATTTCTAGTTGTCTTCTTTCCCAAACCATTCTCCTTAATACCGAAGTATGAGGTTCTTCTTCTTCTTATTCTTGTTCTTATGTAGAATTTGATTCATTATCCTTAATTTCAAACTCTATTTTCTCTAGTTCTTCCACCCTTGGTAAGACTTATTGTTTGACAGCATCTTTGATTTCTAGAAAAAACACATCTGGACTATACACTACTTTCTTAGTTTTTGAGTTCCAAATCTTATAACCTTTCATACCATCTTTATAGCCAATAAAATACACTTTTCATCCATGTTATCCAGCATACTCCTATTTTCCTTTGGAACATGTACATAAGCATTACAGCCAAAAACCTTGAGATGTGTCAGAGAGGGTTTCTTACCAGTCCATACCTCATGTGGAGCCATGTCATCCAACGTTGATGAGAGTGATTGATTTACCAAGCAACATGTAGTGTCCATTGCCTCTACCCAGAATTCATGTTCCAACCTGACACCACTAAGCATGCTATTTACTCTTTCCATCAGCATCCTATTCATCCTTTATGAAACTCCATTTTACTAAGGTGTGTATGGATTCTTCTTCGACCTTGCTATACTGCATTTCTTATAGAATTCATCGAATTCATTACCACAAAATTCTCCACCATTATTCATCCTCGACGCTTTAATTTCCTTCTTTATCTGATTTTCCACAAGAGCCTTAAACTCTTTAAGTTTGTCAATGAATTCAAATTTATTCCTAAGGAAATAAGTCCATGTATTCCTTGAGAAGTCATCTATAAATGAGACATAGTATACAGATTTACCTAGTGATGGAATTGTCAAAGGTCCAAACACATCATTGTGCACCAACTGTAATACTCCCCTTGCCCTCGTAGCACTAGAGGAGAATCTTACCTGATTTTGCTTCCCATATAAGCAATGTTTACACAAATCAAAATCCAGAGAACAATTAGACATACCTTCAACCATACATCTATTGTGTAGTACTCGAAGTCTCTTCTCTCCAATATGTACCAATCTTTAATGCCACAACGTAGTCTATTCTCCAGAGACTATAGGATTTTTTCCTTCTTCACCTCCAATCTCAAGAACAATGGAATTGTTGTACCTATCACTAATAGTCTCTCCTAGCAGCTTATACAGAGTTCCAATCTAAAATCCCCTTAGAAACATCATTTCTCCTCGAACCATCCTGCAAGTTTCCTTTTCAAACATTGTTTTTACACCTACATTGTCCATCTTTCTTACAAAAATCAAATTCATGGCCAATCCTGGGATGTGCAGAACACCAAGGAGTGTTCTAATCCTACCACCCATGAGCTTCAACTTGACTTTTCCTCATCTTATGATTTTGGTTGTCGAGTCATCTCTTAGAAAAGCAACACCCCCATCACACCTTTCATACTCACAAAACCACTCCATGTGAGAATTCATATGAAAAGATGAACATGAATCAACTAGTCGTGCCTCATGACATACATGTGTGCTTGAAGAAGCCAAGTACACATCCCCTCCTTCATCTGCGGAGGTTGTTTATTATGTAGAAGGGGCATCATCAAATCCCTTCCCTCTCAACACTTTTGGATCTACGTTGTTTCTTGTAATGCTCTTCTTTTCCACATCTCCAGCATACCTTTACAAATTTTCCTAGAGATTTAGATCTCCCACTTGAGGACTTATTTTTATTTCTTTCTAGGGAGAATCATTTTACAAATAAGGCATATGTCCTCTGGCTTTCCATGTTTTTCCACTTCATCTCCTTCGACAATAAGGATGAGACCACATCATCGAAACTTAAAGTAATTGCATTACTACCTATGGCCACAACTAGATTATCTTGTGAATATGATAAAGAGCACAATAAACTAATACACTTATATTCATTAGAAATATTAATATTGATATACAATAGATAAATTACCATAGTATTGAACGCGTTCAAACACTCTATCCCATAATTCCCTTAAATTATTCCATAATGTCTTGGTTATAGCTTCCCCTGACACATTTAGTAATATTAAATCTCAGAGACAAAACCAAATTGTGCTCTTTTCCTTTGGATCCAACTTTGTCCAGTCTTATGTTGACATTCATGTAGGTGCAGTACCTAGATCTACAACAAACCATTGATCTTTGTCTATCAAAATATATTCCATCTTGAGCTTCCACAATTCAACAATTTTCCCATTAAATTTTTCAATCTCTATTTTTGAATTGCTCATCACTTCTTTTCACCACAAGAATCGACATTTCATAGCTCCCACTATAACAAGGCTTATCACATACCCGATCCAAACCCTTAGCCACATGTGTGTCCCCATGAAGCCAATAGATTCTCTGATACCAAATGTAATTTTTAAACATTTTACATTAATGCAATGCACACATATTTTTAACACGGAAAATAAAACAATTGCAATTACACATATACACAAAGATTTACCCTGGAAACCCAACTAGGGAAACCAGCAACATGTTTTAGAGCCACACCTCTAATTATATTTATAATCAAACTTCATTGTTTACAATACAATAAAGGATTTCGCGGCATCCAAAAAAACCCTAATCCAAAGACCTGGATTAGATTACAACCTTAATTCCTTAATCAGAATTAGAAAACCATGGGATAAAATACCATGTGCCACTAAATTTCCAAAGGAGAAAAACCGACCCCACCAAAGGCGAAAGACCGCCAAAAAATTTGGTGAATCGTGCAAAACATATAACACATACCCAACAAGAAGGCCTATAGTAAGTTTATAGTAAGTTTATAAATTATTGGATGAAGGTCAAATAAGTGTTCAATGGGAAGGTTGTGGATAAGGAATTCAAAGTTGGTTATTTGAGCCTCATGTTGAACAAGTGGCACAAGAAATCAAGTGATCATTGCAAGTATGATTCATTATGGTTGGAACCCTTCCAAATCCATGTTACTCTGGAGAATAATTTGTTTTCCTTACAAACTGAAGATGGTGAGAGAATGTTATTGCTTGATAGTGGGAAACACTTGAAATATTTCTTAAATGAGTGATATCAAGGTCAAAGTCTAGGTCAAATATTGTGTTCCCTTGCTTCGAGTCTATACTTCAATTTGAATTATTTACTTAGGTGTTCATCTATGCATTATGGTTCAGATATGTTTCTTTACATTAGTATCCCTTTGTTTGATATCGTTTCCCTTCAAGTTTAGTGTATTTTAGTTTTCAACAAGTGTCATGTCAACACATGGATCCGCTAGAGTTGGCCAAGATGTAAGAATCCTTTTGCATGTCATGGTTTATACATGAGAAAAAGAGAATTCTTTTGAAGAACATGGTCAAAGTTTCAATTGGGAACAAAGTCATTCTTGATATTGAGGGCTAAGTGTCTATCTTGAGATTTGAAGCCTAGAAATTTGTGTCTTAAGTCAAGTTGGGAATAAATTTTGCTTGACGGTTCCATTGAGACAAGTGAATTTCAATGTAACTTGTTCACGAGATGTGAATTTTCAATTTGCATCATGGTTATCAAGAGTTATGGGATTCTCAACATCCCACAGGGGGTTCCTTTCACCAAGATGGAGTCATTGTTAACATTGAATTTACCCATACATATTCAGTGTTAATGATCAACATGTTTGTGAACATATCTTTTGGTTCCAAAGTTCAATATCAAATCTAGTTCTAATTTTAGAACATCTTCATATTGATAGTAGGGATGCCATATTCAATGCTTTTGCATGAAACGTCACTATAATTTTTAGTATTGTTTCCCATGCATGTGTTCTACATTAACATGCATGGTATTTTGTGCTCTTGAAGACTATATCTTTTGTGTTAGAAAACCTTCTATTTTTAGAAGTTTTGTGCATGTGAATCTATGGGGTTTTATAGATTTTATCTTGGGAGGAGACACTTTTCTATTTTCAGAAAGAGAAATGTGCATACAGGTGTACAAGCTCTATTTCTCGTGGACAAGGTTGCTTTTCTAATTCTAGGAAATTTTTTGTTTTTATAGTCCATGTTATTAGAAGTTAGAACCAATCAAACCAAACCAAAATTGGTTGATTCGAACATGTTGGGGGATTTTCAATCTAAACCAATTATTCAAACCACTTCGGAATTGTTTTGCCCTAAACATGACCTAAACTAGTGAAAACCAATCACAACCCGTAGGTTTGACCAGTTTTGTACTGTTGCATCCCCATCCACCCAAAAAACAAAACAAAAAACTTGTAGACAATTTGTGGATTTTATAGACAATTTAGACCTTCAATGTTCATGTATTTTTAGTTCAATGTTCATGTATTTTTAGTTCAGATATTATTACACTTTGTGCCATTTTGCTATATCCAACCTTATAATGCTATATACATAAGATAACTTTGCATATTTGGTGTCTAATGGTTTGGATTTTTATTGATGTACATGAATATATATTTTTTAATTGAATTTTGAATATTTTATTTATTTTTTGTCAACTGATTTTTCTGGAATTCCAATTTTGGGTTTAACCAACTCACTTCTACCTCTAACAACGTTATTTTAGACATGTCTATTAATAGGCATGGCTACATTTAGCAAGTGCATGCAGGTCAGGTTCGAGTGCACAATCTCTATATGAGCATTGTTCTATTTTTAGACAAAGTTCTTAATATTTTTTTGAATCCACTGTTATTTTTAGACACTGGTATCTTTGGAGGCATGAGGGTGCATGCATGTTTGGTGGTTGTGCTTTTTCCTTCTTGGAATTCAAGCTAAATCATTTTTCAATGCATGTGTTATTTCAAAGAGCAGCAAGGGTGCATCACTTAGAATTGATATGTGGTGTTATGTTGAGATCCAATGTTTTCTATTTCAAGCTAACTAGTACACTTCATCCATCAGCTTCATGTAGTGTAATGTGGGCCTAATCCACTATGTTTTCAAGCCACCTTATATGTTCTTATTTTGGTTGTACATGGTTTCTATAATTGGATAGAGAAGGTGCCCCAATTGAATAGATATTTTTTACGAAAGGAATACTATCCGTTGCACTTTTTTAGAATTATTTTGTTGATGTTTTTCTTGAGACTTATCCTATCTATCTTAAGCCAGAAGACAGCACTCCACTTGAGAATTATTTTCAGCGGCTACAAGATGTTTCTTTGGCAATAGTGGGCACACAAGTTGGGATTTCTATCCTCGCATTAATCTTATCCAATGGGAGTGTTATTCCAAGGAATGATCAGCATTGTATGTTAGGATAAAATAGGCATTTGTTTAGCAAGTTTTGTGGTATTTTGAGCCAAATGAGAGCGCTCCACTTGGGAAATATTTTGAGTCATATTACCCACGATCCATCTAATTTATTATTAGAAAAGTAGGGCACACTACTTCAAGTTATTTCGAGCAATATTCATCATTATTGTAGGCATAGCTAGAGCACCTTCCCTCATATTTCAATGCTTTGCAACAACTATTTCCAACCTAACTGGTGCACCTCACTTGAAGATTATTATTGGCATGTTTCAGTGGTTATTCCCAACATGTTTATATTATATCTTTCAATTCACTTATGTCCCCTCCTATTTGAGTTTCAAGCATTGATTTGCAATGCATTTCTAGGATATTCTTAATCCTCTTCATCTCCAATCCTCATATTTGGACATCGATGATTATACAATGAAAACTACAATGACTCCTAATTTGGATACTAATTTTTATATCGTCTAATTTTCAATTGGATCATGGATCTTGTTGATTTAATTGTATAGATGTGTGATTGATTGTGAATGAAAAAACTCTATTATTTGTTATCTTTTGATCTTTTGTATTCTTTATATATTTGATATTTGGGGTAAGTTCCCCTATGGTGGGGACTCCAACATCCTTTTTGATCTTTTGTATTCTTTATATATTTGATATTTGGGGTAAGTTCCCCTATGTTGGGGACTCCAACATCCTCTTTGGCATTCCCATAAATTTTGGGGGGTCTCTCCACACATCCCCACGTCCCCAAAATTTGGTGGAACAATGTTTGGAACAATGTCCAAGATGCACAAGATTGTGTTGACATTTCAGTTTTCTACAATGGATTTGCAGACTATTTAGATTAGTGTAAACTTCTCTATAGTGGATCTTTAACTCCAATCAATTGTATCAAGGGTTTCAAGTTCATTTAAGTGAAATTTCCGTTGATTTCGAAGAGAGAAAAGGTTTTCAGGGTAGGTTGCATGTCTATCTCTACAAGTTGAATTCTTTTACAAGAAAATTGAATCTTGTATCCCGATATTTCTTATAGACTTGACCAATTTTTGGTGTTTTATGGCCAAATAAGAGTTTCAAATGGATTGTTTTTCGTGTTTTCTTCTAAAATTGTAGAATTGAAGAAAGCATTTGGGACAGGTTACAAGCGTCATGGGACAAGTATATAGATATGGCCAAACAAGGGCTTACGTTGAGTTATTTTTGAGGTTTTCTTCTTCCACTATGGAATTGAAGAAAGTATTAGGCCAAGGTTGCAAGCATCAAGGGACAAGTATAAAGGTGATGGCATAGAAAGAAAGTTTTCAAATACAATTTCATCAGAATGTCAGGGTGTTAAAATCAAGATATGTCCCAGTGATTGTGAGAGGTTGTCCAGAGGCCACTCAAGACAGAGTTGGTATAAAGGGAGGGGAAACAAATATAACAAGCCCTGTGGTTGAGATCTTGGATCGATGTGGAATTGCAGAGTTCGATCAAATCCCATTGATCTGAGTCAAAGTGCATCCATCCTAGAGTTGAGAATAAGGGATGATGGGCGGAATGAGATATGGGTTTTTTCTCCAATGCTTGAAGGCTTATGGGGTTTCTTTCATTTGTTAAGACATCAAAGGTTTTTCATATCTAAGTGACATATTGAGAGGTTCAAGGAGGTTAGAAAACCTTATGGAAGAGGGTAGCATTGTTTTATTTGAATATATGGTGTTTCAAGGGTGTTGCTAAGATTTTATTCCACATTCAAAATTTGAGAATTATGAATACTATGTTGACCAACACATTATGAGTCTAACAAGCTTGTTAAAAGGGCAACCATGGGACAATCCAAAATTCCTCCAATAGTTAAAGAAACACTTGGATTCGATAAATGATGGAATTGATGATGGATAATATCATATTACAATCTAGTGGAGAGAAGATCCAAAGGAAAGGAAATACACAGGAAGTTGGTGGTTCCAATGCAATCTTCAAGTTGTCGCGGGAAGTTTGAAGTCCAATAAAAATAGAACTTCCTATGCTATTCCACACACGAATGAATCTAGGGATAGACCAAGGATATCTAATCATGTAGGTTTTAAGCAAGGGGGCACATTGGAATGCCAAATGACGCCATTTATGCAATTCCGATTCACAATGAATGAAGACATCACATAATTGAAGCATTGTGTAGACAACCTGGAAAAGGAAAGAGACTTTTATTTTGAAAATCTTTGGGATATTGAATTCCTTTGCCAGAACCTGGAGTTGGAACACCTTGCAGTAGTCATGGAATTTTAAAAAATATTGCATGCTAGAGATGATAGTGATTTTGTACTTGTTGAAGTTCAAGGAATAATCAGCAAATTGTTGAGAATGTAGCAAGGAAGGTCTTCCACTAGATTGTAGTGTCCTAGCATGGTGGGGGACAATGAAACAAAGGCTAAGTTGAGTATTTAAATTTTCCTAAAGTCTAACTTAGGAAA
>CBVK0100815804.1:0-18596 GCA_900067695.1 Picea abies
CATAGAAATCTTGTGACGCACTTGCTATACAAATCACGAAAATTGTATAGAAATTTCATGGCAATATACCCTGTTTTCGTCGCAATTGCGACGACTCGTAGAAATCTTACGACACACTTTCTATACAAATCACGAAAATTGTATAGCAATTTTGTGGAAATATACCCTGTTTTCGACACCATTGCGACGACCTGTACAAATCTTGCGACGAACTTGCTATACAAATCACAAAAATTGTATAGCAATTTCATCGTAATATACCCTGTGTTCTTCGCGCCTGCAACGACCGCTTCGAAAAATGATTCATCGCAAACTTTTTACTTAGTTTGCCTATATTTTCGAGTGTGTGACGATCTCTCTTTATTGTCGCACTTACGACAATAGCTCTACATTGTCTCATTTGCGACAATATGAGTGTCGCTCTTTCGACGATTGCTTTACTTAGTAATTATGACGATGGTATTTCTTCTTTTGTCGCAATCATGATAACTTCCCTATTGTCATCGCTCTTGTGACGTTAATCCAGGTTCATCGCACGTGCCACATGACATGAAGCGACGTTTGGGAGATTCAATATTTATCGCAATATCCACGACATAACGTCACAAGAACATCGAAATAGCCGTCGCAAAATGACCCGAATTTGCTAGTGCGCCTACCCCCCTCTCCTAGCTAATCGCCAGACCGTCTCTCAATACCGCTTGCACTCCCGCTGACACCTGTCCTCCACTTGCCCGACTACACGCGTGTCCCGTTTCTGCTGTCAGTTCTTGCCCCTCTCACATCCTAACATCTGTCTTCCACTCACGCACCATGCCCTTCACTATTGTTGTCATATATCCTCAGACCTGTCACACTGCTCTGCCACCACATCCCTTTCTCATTTTCCACATCACGCTCGTGCCTTTACACCTCATCTCCCCGCCTACTAATGCTCACACATTCCGAGTCACTGCCAACCACAACATTCCACATGGTCACCGTTCACTCATTGTAGCCTGCGAGTTTGCGCCAAGAACCTCACCAGCTCATCATCATCAACGCCCACATCCACGTGCCAATGTTCCCTGCAAAAGGCCAGCAAAGATACTGGTGCCGAGTTGACTCAGGTCTGTCCTGATCCCGATGAAGGTAGTTAATGAAAGTGAGGGAGGTGGTTGAAACCTTACCTCACCACATAAATGGAAAGCCAGAAAGGATTGGCCATGGAAGCAAATAGTTAGCCCAGACTGACCTAAGATCATGTCTGACAAAGAACTGCATGCACAGTCTAACAAAGAAGACACATACCGACTAATCTGAAGCTCATGTCTAACAAAGGGCTACATGCACAGTCCGCAGAGAAGGTTCAGACGTAAATCCTTGAAAGATTTGACTTGATCACGCCTTTGGCAGTTATAGTCAATTCTGGGTATAAGTATGTATTTTTGATATTTTGTTAAGGTCGATGGTTGAGCAAGGCTCCCGTATTGTAAACTTTTGATGAAGCATACTGGTTCTCTGTTTATGTAACTTGATTTGGCACTTCTTGATCAATCTAAGTCAGCTTCTTTTCACTTCTCTATAAAAAACTATGCTAAGACACTCGGGCATGGAGGATCCAACCGAAGGTCGTTATGTTGTTGTAATGAAGGTTTGATTGCAGTGGTATCATGACCATTTTTATTCATCTTTCTTCTTCATCTTATTTTCCTTTGATACTGAAGTGTCAATGATTGAAGGATTCACATGGATTGTTATAGTTGTATTGTGATGGATGTTTGATTATAGTGTTTTTATGGTTTTCTTCAGTTTCCTGAAACTTTGAATCTAAGAGGATCTTGTGTTTGAATTTTTTCCTCCTTAGGATGCTTGAAGACCTGATGTTCATAGCATACCTCTACACTTTCCTCACCAAAGTATTCCTTCTACTCACCTTTACTACAACTTACTGACTAAAGTTGATCAAGACCTCAATTTCATGTGTGTGCTAGTCCATTTTCATGAGTTAAAATGATATTGTCTTGTGTATTATCCATTTGACCTCTTTAAAACCAATTCATAGTGACATATAACATGATGGGTACTGGGCTTACCTTCAATGCAGTCTGAAGGTGACTTATAGTGCTAACATAACCTGTTCATAATATCTTCATGGAAAAAATTATTGATGATACCAACCAAGGAACCCCTTCACAAGGGGATTCTTATGCTTTTCCTTTCTTCGAAAACATTGGTATCCCTTTGATGACCACTTTGTACATTCCTGGGTTGAATGTGGGACTACCGGTTTGGTTAGGTACCATTCCAAATGTCCCGAATTCTCTTGACACTTCTCAGTTAAGCACTTTATGTCATGGGCATCATGTTGATGTTCCTTCGTCGGCAAAATCTTCTCCTCCTCCTTCTGCCTTCCCTGGTGAAAATATAACTACTAGTAGTCGGAAGTCTAAACGAAATAGAAGGAGGAAGAATAGGAAGAAGAAATCACCAACCTTTGGAAGTCATGTTGGATATAGTTCCTCAACCTCTGCGAGTCATTTTGAAGACCAACACCCAGACTCTGCAAGTCATGCTGGGAGCAAGCACCCCGCCTCTGCAAGTCATGTTGGGGGAAAAATTCCAGTCACTGCTAGTCATGTTATCGACCCATCACCAACCTCTGCAAGTCATGTTGGAAATGTAAAACCAGCCACTGCTAGGCATGCTGGGGGCATTGATTCTATTGAGAAACCTAGACGGATAGGATGTAAGCCTAAGTTCCCTTGTAATATTTGCAAGGGAGATCACCTTACTCATTTATTCCCTAGCCTTCCAAAGGTACGAAGTTTGTGGTCCCTGTCTGAAAGCTCTTCTGATTCTGAGTCTTCTTAGGTTTCCTCATAGTATATTCAACCAATGGTTGAGAAAGTGGTCACGTTGATGCAATCTTCAGCTGATCCCACTCCTCTTTTGGGGGGTGATGTTCCTGTATACCATGTTGTCTTGTAGCCTATTCATCCAATGGTTGAGAAAGTGGTCACATCGATGCAGTCTTTGGTTGATCCCACTCTTCTCTTGGAGAGTGTCGAGTCTACCAAAGTGGTCATGTCGATGAAATCTTCAGCTGATCCCACTCTTATCTTGGAGAGTGATGTGTCTACCGACTATGTTCTTAGCATTTCTAGTTCAGTACTTTCAGAACAAGGGGGCATTCCTCTCACTTCGAGCGCACCCCCTCCAAGTCCTAGGATGGTTTCCTTTGATTGGAATGACCTTTTTGAGCCTCTTCTTCCTTCTTCTACACCTTTTCAAATAAGGGTTGAAGTTAATTCAACAAATCATTTCTAGTTCAGTACTTTCATAACAAGGGGGCATTCCGCTCACTTCAAGCACACCCCCTCCAAGTCTAGGATGGTTTCCTTTGATTGGAATGACCTTGTTGAGCTTCGTCTTCCTTCTTCTACACCTTTTCAAATAAGGGTTGAAGTTAATTTAACAAACATTTATCGATGTATTGTGGATGAAGGAGCCTCCACAAGTATTTTATCCTCCTCAGTTTGGTGAGCCTTGGGATCTCCCAAGCTTGTGTTTTGTTCGCATGAGTTGTTGGCTTTTGACATATGTCCTAGTGCATTCTTCCTTAGTTGCCTATCTCATTAGGTGGGAAGACTGTCCTTGTCGATGTTAAAGTGGTGCAAGGCCCGTTAGATTACAATATGATTCTTGGGCGTGATTATGTATATGCTATGAATGTTATGGTGTCTATGCTTTTCCAGGTGATGCATTTCCCTTATAATGGAAGCATTGTCACTATTGACCAGCTGGCATATGATAATCACCATCCTAACTTGGCTTTAATTTAGGATGCCCCTTTATATGTTCCTAGTGTTCATGTAGAATCTACCCTGCCACGGGTTAATTATGTGACGTTTTATCCTCGATGTTCCATTTCTCCTAAGTAGGAACTTATTCACTCACGTTTTCCTTCTCGATACATGGTCTCAACAATTGATCGATTGGTTTATCCAATGGGGACATGGGAGCCCTTGCTTCCCTCTTTTGATACAAGTGATATCGTCGGGATTACTTGAGAAAAGTATCCCCCTGGAGTCTTATTTAAGCCCTTTTTATACTCTCTAAACATAAAAATATTGCCGAGCGATCTTGTTTCCCTTCACGCTTGCCAAAATCAAATTTGAAGGCACGTTTGTCCAGCAATATTTTACCCCTTTTTAGGTCCGAATAGTCAATTGCATGGATAAAGGTATGCTCTAAGAACTTTGGTTCGCTAGAAGAGTATTCTTAGGCAAAAGTTTAACCCTTTATTGGGTCTAAGGGACTAAATTTTTGAAAAAGGAACATTCTCCTTGGTTTTGGTTTGTCACCTTTTTCGAGACTTGGAGATTACTTATGAAAAATGAACCCCCATGGAGTCCATAGTTAAGCTCTTTTCAGACTCCCTAAAATTAAAACGATCGCCGAGTGACCTTGTTCCTTCACACTCATTAAATTGGTCCATAAGAACATCTACTGGCATGAGTTTAACCCTTTTTCCATCTTGTATATTATAGCGGAAAAAGGTATGCCTCGGGAGATTCGTCTTGCCGAGAGAGTTCTCCTCAGTAACTTTTATAATTTTTCAGGCTAAGGAGACTAAACTTAGAAAAAGGTTATGAGTCCATAGTTAAGCTCTTTTTAGACTCCTTAAAATTCAAAATATTTCTGAGTGATCTTGTCTTTGTTACACTCATTAAAATGGTTTTGAATAGATGTCTTTTCAGTGCAAGTTTAACCTTTTTTCGAACCTTCTAGACTATCTCCAAAAAAGGTACTCCGTGGAGTTTTCTTTTATGTTTTTTCAGACTCTCTAAACGTGAAAAAAATACAGAGCTTACCTTCTCTAGGCTCGTTAAAATTACATTGAAGGGGGTCTAATTGTGTCTTGCTAATCACATTTTCATCCCTGCATATTTGGCATAATGTTGGCTCCTTGTTACTCTCAACTGAACCTTTGAAGCATGCCTTATATGCAAGCCTTGTAGCACTTTGCCTCTGTGACTTGACACCTTGACCCATGGAGGATTTTTCCCAGAGTATCCTTTTCCTGCACGTCTCCTTGATCCGAGAATTAGTGTGTTTCTTGCGCTTGGAACTAGTATGCTTTCTTATGACACTTATTCCTCCTTTGTAACGTAGCATCGTTTTATTCTTTTTCAAGCTCTTTAAAAAATTGAAAAAGACAAAAAATCAAATATCCCAAAAAGAGGGGACGAGAAATATGTATTCTTTTTTGTCAGCACAAAGAGTCTCCCTTAGACAAAGCACATCCTTTCATTTGTTCGTCAAGCATTGAGATCTAGTATGACCTTAGGAAGTTGTTCTCGCTACATAGAGTTGTGTCCTCCTCCATTTGGTTACTCTTCCAAACACATGGAGTGTCCTCCTCCATTTGGTTACTCTTCCAAACACATGGAGAGTTTGTGTTGCCTCCTACATTGTGAACTTATGTCAGTATCATGCTACCCGAGTCTGATCATCTTTTGTTCTTTTTTCCAAGGGAAGTTTCACCCAACTTGAGTCGACCTTTCTGTAGTTTGTCTCTTGAACTCATGAGTCGGCCATCCTGAGAGTCTAGTCAAGTCTTGATTCAAAATCGATGAAGTTCTCTACTTGATCATTGAGATCCTCTTGTCTTTCCCGATGAGTTGTCAAAGACCTCAGGGTAGTGAATTCATACACTCATATTGTAATCCTACAAAAGTTTTGAATATCTTGAATTTGTTTCTCGAGCTTTGAAGGCCTCATCTTCAGCCATTAGGCATCATTGGATTCTTGAAGATGGATAATATATATATTTGATTTTGAGATGTAGAATTGTTGTGTATTGCTCACGTCTACACTTTATATAGTTATATGACATGGATATTCCATGTATTTGATTGGCATGCAAGATTTATTTCATCCCGAGCATGGGTATGCTCGCCTCAGAGAGACAATTGTTATTTTGCATATGGGACCTCCCGAACTCTGGTCCCAGGTTCACTTGATTTCGTACATTGGTGAATATTTTGTAATGTGTTTCAGACATCAGATGCTCTTCTGACCTCACACATTAGGGGGCATATTTTATAACCCTAAATTTCTCTACACATGCATACATGGCATTGGCCCTCTTACTTGCATTTTTTGCCAAAGCACTGTTGAGTTGCTCTTCTTAAAAAACCAATGTTTAGAAGATGTACACGCCCCACACCATTGCTATCCATGTACATACACTTGCTACACCACTAAAACATGCATACATATGCATGTTGCACCATTACAACCCGCGTATACTTGCAAAAGTTGCAAAAAATAAAAAGTTGTAAGGAATTCATTGAGATTATGGGATATTGGTAGTTTTCCAACTAATCCACCTGCTATAGCTCATCACCCAACTAAATAACCATCCTTTTGTCATATAAAAGGAGGTGTTTGGGTCTCATTTATAATCTAAGCATAAGAACAATGAAACTTTGCTCGATTTCACTTCCCCTCCTTGCGCAAGATATTGTTTCCTTTTGTGAGAATTGCCTCAACATTCCCTCATTAGCCCCTTCTCCCCCCATTTAACCCATTCACTTCCCAAAAAGAGATCATAAGGTTGAGAGGAGAAGTTCATACAAGGTGCACTTGGAGCTTGGTGAAGAGGAGCCCAGACCAGGTACGTGGAACAGTGGTCAACATAGATTGTAAAGGTATAATATTCGTGTTATTAATAAAATAATTACATTTTCTTGTTCCAAATAATGGTGTCTTGAATACTTTTATTGGTTTATGATTGACATTATAACATCTAACCCTAACTTATATATGGAATATCATGCTTGTAGTTTTCTGTTTGTCAATATTTGGATGTAGGTCAGCCCTAGGAGGAGGCATGCAGTTAACAAAACTTCCAAGCGCTAGGAGGGCATCACCAGATGTGGGATTAGATGTATAGTTACCCGATATCCATTTCCTTTCTTTCTTCATATGAGTTTTGGTATGATTGGGGTAGTATAGATAATTAATTGAATTTTAGACGGTTAATCGATCTGCCTACATTTTGAACCCTGGTGTAGTCAAAGGGGGGTTTTTCCTTCTAGAAATGACTAGAAAAGTGACAGACCTTCAAAGGTTTGTCATAGATTCTTGTGTTAAAACAATTAATGATTAGAAACTGTTTGCATTGGAAAGTAGCAGATTGAGATAGGAAGCATCCTCTCTGGCCTTGAGGACCAATGATCCCTATAGTCATGAAAATTTTACCTATGCTCTGTCTCAAGTTCCTAGATATATTGAGTGCATTCAGACATGTGGTCCACAATGGTTGGGGCTGAAATTTCATTTCCCTCTTATTTGGATGCCAACAAATAAATATCAACATAAGTACATATTGACTAAGAAGACCAGAAGGGAATGTTGGGCATAAGTGATTTATTCTAGGGGATACATGAATTTAGAAGATAATTCTGCATCATCCTACAATCTTTATAATTTTCATTGGAAAAGTTCATGCCCCGAATCAGACTCCGATTATGAGTGAGTGGTTACATGGGGACATGCAATGGTGTAGTTGGGGGGACCTAGATATGCTTCCAACTGGTGCTGAAACACCTGGTTGAAAAATGCACGAAGAAGACTATGGCACCACTGATTGACTCTCCTCGTGGATCTAACATATCCAGCTAGTAGAGGGAGATCTTCTGGAGATTGGAATTATAACAACTTATCTAGGGAATCATGCAACTTGCCACATCATTGGATAAAAATTGGAGTACCGATTTCTAAGTTTCTAATTTTTGTTATTGTAATCTTAACAATTTATTTTTTAAGAATTTATGAACAGCCTGAGAATTGAAAGATTCTCAAGACTATTCAAACTACTGGTAGTTTCATTATCTTCTTAGAACAAGACTTGATTTAAAATATGTACAAAGCGTTTATGCTAGGGAGATATTCCTTGTTTTTCCGTTGAGCACTGGAGAATTAATATTGTATATGGAAATTTAATACCGTAATAAGAAGTGGAAATGCTTAGCTGAATTTCTATTAGTGGTTAATTCTTTTTAGTTTTTTTATAGGCAACTCTGTTTAGAGGCAAGGGCCCACCTCCACATAGAGCTTGCCTCAATCTATTGTTAGTTTTCTCTTCCGGTGCCTGTCACATGATAAATCAACAACATACCCTTTGTCTGCAGTCTGTATGATTAATGTTGCTGAAGCAGTAATTATTTTTGGATTGTGGTTGTTTAATAGATTGCAATTACTACTATAACAAGTTGTTATCTTTAAAATGTAATATTTCCTAAATGGTTTAGTTATTCCTTGTCACTTGATGATTAGTATTGTTGTTACATCTCAACCATCTCATTGAATGATATCATAGATTAAGTTCTCTACTGTTTATTGTTGAGCCAGATCTAGATGGAGGTCTGCACAATTTATTTGAAGTGTGAATTTTATTTATGCAATCATAGAGTAGATCTTTTGAGAAGATTTAACTTGTTGCAAAAGTAATATAGATATTTTAATTCATTTCATCTGAGTGGTTTCTTTTCTCCAAGGAGTGGTTTAGTGGTGAAGGATTAATTCAACAGTTAGATTTAGAACTGTTCAGTGAGAAGGAAATCTATAACAATCTCAACAATGATAAGATTTTGAGTAGGTATTTATTATCTTGTGTGATTGCATATGAATTAGTGTTAGAAGACTCAATGTTTATGCATACACTGTGCTTGATTGCCTTTGAAATAACTAGACTAGATTACAATTCATTTCATAATTTTTTTATTGAGAGGCTACATGTAAAGTTTTTTTATTCATGACATTAAAATTATAAATTCATTAGAGGAATGTTGGTCTCATTGGCAATAGATGTCCTATGATGACTATGTAGGAATCTAGTAGGCCAATACACATACCATTTTTCTCTTCACTTAGCAACTCATGGATCATTCCTTTTATGAATACCAACATGTATTCTCAAAGAAAATATAAATAAACATAATATATTATAAATAAACCAATCAAGATACTACAAAGGGCTCAAGCTTCAGACGTCTTCAAATGAGAAATAGAAGCATTCAAGGGACTAATAGAATATTTATCAAAATAAAACGAAACTTCCAAAGTTGAAAAAATGGTCCAAATGAAAACAACAAACAAACCATTAAAATTTTCTAAGATATCAAAGTTACAAATCCAAGAAGTTTCATGCACTTGAGTCTTAAATGAGCCCATTCTTGCTTAACGAAAGCCTTGTTAATTAGTTATTTAGCCTTTAATACTAGGAAACTATCTATGCGAAGAGATAGGTCTCAACTTCATCAAATGCCAGCTTCATTTCCTGTCACAGATAGGAAAAAGAGAATGTCTTAGTCAACTATCAAACCATAAAACTTAAAATAGCTTGGATCAAATAAATGTAGTAGCTAGTTTCAATGTTACACTATTTAATACAAAATATAGAACCTATTTTTTCCTTAAATGCAATCTCAAATTTGCAGATGGTAATCTTGCTCCCATAAATATTTACCTTTTTCCAACGTACTCCAAAAATAGAGGAACAATTAAGTCAATAAACTAACAATAATCACATCACATGTGCCATTCCATTCATTATTTCTACAACATCAATCATCAATGGAACATGTAAGTCAAAATAAGAGTCCCCTCATGTATATTGGTTTAGATAACATCTTGGGGTATATTAATATCCCAGTTCACATCAACATGTCAACCCTCATTTCCTATATTTTGAACAAGAACCTCTATATAAGAACTATTATTATGAGCCTCCAAAATATTATCTTCCATATCAAGTTCATTAGAGGAATTTTTTGTGTTGTATTCTCCCCTTCTATCACAATTTGATTGCCAAATAGCTAGTTCTCTATCGAATGGCAAATTGTTTATTCCATATTTTGTTACATATAATCTTAAACATGTATCCATATGTTTATCAATCTTTTTCCTCAACTTTGATTTCAATAATGATAGTGCACTAAACATTCTCTCGTCCTCCACCGATCCCAAAATCATGGTTTGACATAAATTTACTAATTTGAAATATTCTGACATGTTTTCTTATAGGTATTGGCTTTCACCTAATTTAGTCCATAATCTTTTTATTGCACCATGTTCTATAGGTTTCTCCAAACCACAATATTGAGATAAAATTGTTTGTCCAAAGATATTGGCTTGTTGATACAACTTTGATGAGTCTAATATACCTTCAATCTCTTCTCCTTTTACATTGTGATTCTTGCCAAATTGGTGCACTAAATTTTTTAATTTTGCTAAAAAGTCAACTCTTTTAGCCTCTTTATTGTGTTCAGGGTACCAATATTGAGGGTATACCACAAACATGGCCTCCAATAATTCATCTCGAGGAAATCGTTCCCTTATCTATGATGCTAGTGATTTTACAATTTCTATCGAGTTGTGCTTCACTGAAATCACAACATTGTTGAATTGGTCTCTTGACACATGGCACTCTTCAATGATTCATCCCATCTTACTAACATGATGAAATGGAACCATATACTAGCACACTACCATACATAGTATTCCTTTTCCATCAAACTTCAAATAATTTTCAATGTTTTCTATATTGATGATAGTAGTCCAACCTTTGAATGATAGACTTGTGAAAGACTCTGGCATTGTATACATATTATCCAATTGAATACATGTTAATTTTCTTGTATGTATGTATTCTACAATATACATTGTGCGACTCTGAGACATTTTCACAAGGACATTCATTTCATAAAGCATATGAAGAATTCCAACCAATTTTAATAATGTCTATATATATGTTAATCGAAAGAGAAGATCTTCAACTTTGTCTACACTGAAGCGATGTTCATACATCACCCCTACTAAGGATTGGTACTCACTAAATAGTCTTTGAGCTAGTTCATTCAATGGGATCCATCTTGTATCAACATATTTTAGTAGCCTTTTTCCATCCATAACATCCTCAACAAATTGTTGAAACTCTTTAAATCGCTTCGGACTACGACAAAAGTATGCATGAGTTTCACGTACAAGATCTTAAACTTTTGAAACCAGTGGAAACTTGCTTACTATTTTAAATGAAAGATTGATTCTATGAGCCATAAAATGAATACTAATCATAAATGGTGAAAATGATAGTTGTAGTTTGACACAAAGGCTATTCATTTTCCCTTGCATGACTGTTGCTCCATCTGCTCCAACACATACCAACTTTTTTCGCAATCACTAAATGATCCATACCACCAATTTCCTTCAAAGTCTTGATGACAAGTTCATAAATATTTTGAGCTATAGAATTCTCCTTCGTTTTATGAATCCAAAGTAAATATGAATGCCTAACATGATCATTAACCATATAAATTCTCATGCATATCCATGAAGTATTATCAATAGTTGTAACTTCATCCAAAGACAATGAGAAAATCCTATCATTTGCAATATTCTCTTTCAAATCATCCTTTTCTACTTGAGCTAGATATTTCCCATTCCCAACCACTCATTACTGACCAATGAGAAGATCGAAAATTTGACACTTCAAGAAAATATATAATTTTATTGTAATCTAGAAAATTTGTCATAGGACAACCTCTAGATTATATGTGAAATACAATGCTTAATTGCATCATTTTGGATAAAAAAATTCTTCCCATCGTCTTTCCAAATAGATATGTGATCGTTACTCCACTTGCCTCGAGTTTTCTCTTACTAATTACGTATTTATTATATTCATCTTCATATTTGACATGTCGACATTCCTCATAAGATTTCCATCTGATAATAAATTTCTCCTCGCCATTTACAGTTTCCTTATCATACACCTTTCCTTCATGCTTGTCTATTATATCTAACTTCATATGCAATTTTATTATCTTTCCAAGTTTCCAACTACATACAATGCATCTCACTTCTTGTGAAGCCTCTTTCTCATTTGTTGGAGGTATTGGTTCAATAAATGGAAATTTTGAGACCCATTCCGATTGGAATTGTCTCCCTATATCCCATTGGTATTTTTTCCTTTTCCGTGATTGTGAATGGTTTGTGTTGCCTTCCAAGGAAAAACCTTCAACATTGTTATTGTCAATTTCTTATGAAAGCATCTCAATTTGATCACTAGAGGAACCTATTTCATCATCTATTATATCGATATTAGATGCATTCTTAGAAGAGTTGACATCTCTTTCACTAATGGAATGCTCAAAAGAGCTTGAATCATGAAGATAATTTGGGTTCTTAGATTGAGGCTTTTGAAAGTATGAAAATACATCCCTCTATTTTGATGTTTTCTTTCCACGATCATTGTTTGACATCTCACTGAAATTTTCACAATTAGAATTTCAAATCGATCTAGAAACCAAAAGTGAAACCTGCATGAGAAAAATAATATAAAATTAGTCATCCGTTTGACAAGTCAACACAAATGCAAGAGGTATATCAATTTTAAGAACTCAATTCTTCTCAACAAGTTACAAAACTAACAATACTTATCTAAAAAGAAATCACTTCAACATACAAAAAGTCATTTTCATCTTGCATATTATTCTTGGCTCAAAATAATGCCACATCAATAAAAATCCATTTTTAAAAACTATTTTTTGTGTGATAGGTTGGTTTTAGGTTGATAATTTGTTTTGTCTAGAAGTGTGTTCCATGAATCATGAGAAACTATATAGCTACATTTAGTCTTAGATACAAAGAAAGATTGGAAGGTCCTTGTTGTTGGACATTTTGCATGTGGATTTTACCACATGTTTTTTCTTGGGTTTATCCAAGATCCTTGATGTATTACATCGTTACAGAGTACGATGGTCCATTCTTTTCTGCTGGGACCTTTGTATGTCATATGATATGAGTGATGAGATGTTTCTATTTGTGCCATGCTTAAATTTTTCTTGCTATGCCATGTCAAACAGTGATGATGATTTGTACATTCACCTACAAATAATAGCTATAGAGTACATTCACCTACAAACACATATCACTGATAATATGAACAACAAAATTGCAAATCTAAAAACAATAAACTAGACACATGCAAGAAGTATGAAGCATCCTCAAACCCTAAGCTTGCTGCCTAATCAAATGGATAACAATGCATGAGTTAATGCATCTCAATTGGAGAATGGTTGTGGTATGTATGCATGTACACTCCTCCTTAGACTATGCACCCTCACTCAGCTCCTCATGCATGCACACTAACTACCTAGACTCTAGGGATTGGATCCCTTCTCTAAGTAGTAAGAATAGATCATGCATTTGTGTAACTGAACATAACTAAAATCTGGACTGATAGAAAACTTAACTGAATTGGAAATTACTAAATCTGGAACAACAATGAACTGAATATGGAACAACAATGAGAGTAGATTTAGTAAGGTTGGTTTGGGACTTGGGTTCTTATGTGTTTGGTTATAATTCGGTTGAAATAGTAATATATGGTGGGTTAGGAAAAACCTGGAGTGGACTGTGAAATTTTTTGGTTAATTGATTTTCACGTTGAAAAATGGCCATATGGATAACTATATTTCATTGTTTTTCTATTAGTAGCATACTACATAGTAAGAAATACATTGTACAATATGATATAGGCTATAGCAACAGGTTGATCCTTGAGGAAATGTTTGTATGAAATTATAATATCAACAAATTAGAATACTGAATGAGGATGCATATGGAGTGTTTGTAGATATGTATGCATTAGATTTTTCATTCTTGCTCACTATTCGACACAAACTCACTCTAGGCATGCCACATATATCTAAAACTATCTATAACTATGTTTATCTCGATGCGTGACATGGTCTTGATACTGAAATATCCACACAAGTACAATCATGCATTTGAATGTAATTTTCTCTATTAAAACAAATTTAGGAATTTGAAATTGTAGCTTTGTGGACATAATTGCATTACTTTTTCTTTGGATCATATTCTTGCTTGGGAAGCTAGTATGATCGGTGGGACCTAGGTGCTCTGTCATTTGTGCGTGGAAACACACAAGCACGGGGATTTGGGAAACACAGTGCTGAAACACCGTGTTTCAACACCAACTTGTGAGAATGATTTAAAAATGCCCAGGTAATTTATCCAAACCGTGGGTAAGATAAAAAAATTAAACACAATCTATAGAACTATTGATCTACTCTAATTACTGACCCAAACAATCGCTTGTCATGACCTAAAGCCTCTGCTATCCTAGAGGATGGGTGGTCTCTATCACTGATCCAATGAGCATAATGACACTTTTGCATGGAAACACATAAGCAATGAGCATTGGGAAACACGTTGCTGAAACATCGTGTTTAAACACCAACTTGTGAGAATGATTTAAAAACACCTAGGTAATTTATCCAAACTGTAGTATGTAGGTAGGATAAAAAAATTAAACAAAGAACTATTGATCTACTCAAATCACTAACCCAAACAATCACTCGTCATGACCTGAAGCCTCTACTATCCTAGAGGATGGGTGGGCTCTATCATTGATCAAGATGGCACAATACACTTATGCATGGAAACACACAAGCAATGAGCATTCAACATTGGGAAAACAAAGATGAAACACCATGTTTCAGTACATTCTTGTGAGAATGATTTAAAAACTCCCAGGTAATTTATCCAAACTATGGGTAAGCTCAAAAAATTAAACATAGAACTACTAATCTACTCCAATCACTAACCCAAACAATCACTCGTCATGACCTGAAGCCTCTATGATCCGGATTTAGAAGTGGAAAAAACTAATTAATAGACTGAATATAATAAACACAGAGATATGAAGAACAAAAAAGATATCCAATGAACAATATCTTTTGTTAAATAAATTAAATAGGATGAAACTATAAAACTGCAAAACTGAAACACTTGCTTGAATGGTGGTAGTTATCTCCGAGAAGAGATGTGCCTGCTACATGCATTTGTCTGAGTAGAATGATTACAATGAGGCTCCAGAGGAATTTTTGATATTACTCATGAATTCCAAAACCCTAGACATCCAAAAACCTAACCCTATAAGGTGAAACACAAAAATTCATGTAGGCCCCTATGGGTATGTTGGTACCTCAATTTCCCGGGGTCATAACTTTTGCATATGACCTCCATTTTAGGCGCGTGATAGCCCATTGGAAAGGTTATTTAGAGAACTACACATCACGCTGTCAAACTCTAACTTTGTCTACAGTTTGACTATGGTGAGCCAAAAAAACAATGTTTAGGGCTCGAAAATAGCCCTGGAAGTACAACAAGATGTGTTGACATGAAAACATACAAAATAAGCTAGTTGGATTAGGTGAGAGGCCACCAGTATCCACCTGGAAAATGTGCATGGATTCATACATCCCCAGAAGTGTAGAACCCACAATTACAAAGAAGTACTAAAGAACGTGTTGAACTAAAACAAACAAGAGGAGACAGCTGGAATAGGTGGGTGGCCACCAATATCCATCCGGATCAATCCTCCACCCTTAGGAAGCAATGGTCTCCAGTGCATTGAGATCCCCCATCAAGTGAGGAAAATTATATTGGATTTGGCCCTGGGTGAGCCACTTTCCTTGGTGTCGGATCTACCTTGCCTTGACAACCCGATAAAGTTGGATCCTCTGCTGGTGAGTGCCCTTGACCTGTGTGTCCACTATCTGATCAATGGATGCTTGTTCCATGCATTCAGGGTTGAGATTGATTGGTGTCAACTGTTTTGTGATCTCTGAGGTTTCCAATAATGGTGGAAAATATGGCCGAAGAAGGTCCACATTGAACACTAGGTCCAGGCCAAGGAATGGTGGAGTATTGAGCTCAAAATAATTTCTACCCACAACCTTGGTGATAGTGTAAGGACCATAGTGAAGTGGGAGGATCTTTCGATGGGGACCTGTGAGACACTACTTCTGCAAATGTAACTAGACTTTGTCTCCAATCTGAAACTAGTGTGGTACCCTGTGTTGATCATGGCGCTTCTTGTACTTAGCATTGAATTTCTGCAAAATATCCTTGACCTATTAGTGGATGTGTTGAATCCTCTTAATGAATCTAGTGGCTTCGTCAGTCTCAGACTGAACATGGGAAGAGTTTGTCTGTGTGGTGGAAAGAGGTAGTGCAACATCAATCTGACCCAAGGGTTGGAATCCCAGCCCCACTTGAAATGGGCTATGGCTAGTGTAGCTATGGAGAGACCCATTGTAATTGTGTTGAACATAGGGGAGACTCTCATCTCATGTATGTGGATTCTTAGAGTTGTACATGCGTAGGATGTGCACAATCATCTGATTGACGACCTCTATTTGGTTGTCTCTTTAGGGGTGGAAAGCAGTTGATTTTGTGAGCTTGGTGTCCAACAGTGTCCAGAGACTCAACCAAAATGTGTTGAGGAACTCGTTCGAAGAAGAGATTGACAATATCTACCACTTTGATATTCTTCTTGTAGGTTGTGAGGATTCCCATCTTTGAAAACCAATCAATGACCAAAAATACACATTCATTTCCTTTCTTGGTGGACAGAATGCTAGACATGTAATCCATTGAGATGGATTCTCAAGGATTCTCGAGAATAGGAAGAGGGGTGTATAATCCTTGCTTCTTAATGGTTGGCTTGGTAATGAGACAAGAAATTAAATATCTGATATACTTGTTGATGTCATGTCGAATTTTTAGCCAATAAAAATTCTTTTGAAGAACAACCACATTTTTCTCAACGCCAAAATGTCCTGCCATTCGACTGTAGTGGGCTTCCCAAATCATCTTTGCATGATCACTTGCAGGAATGCATAGATGGCCCAGATGGCATAACATTCTATCTTGAATGTGAAAATCAGTGACAGTCGTGCCTACAACCAAGAGCTGATAGGTGGTGGCAAATTTTGTATCTTGCTGATAAAGTTGGGGCCACTCAAATGCCTCATGTCCACATGAATGGAGCACAATGATGAATGAAACCACAGGGGGTCGACCGAGGCATTCAACTACATGATTTGATATCCATGTCTTATACTTGATGTTGATATGGAACTACTGCAGGTAGGTGGACCACTTCTGATGGCGGTCGCTTTAAAATTTCCCTCTTGTCTGTATGAAAAGAGGCTTGTGATCAGTGTGGATGATCATATCCTTTCCAAAAATGTAATGTTTCCATTGACGACGGGCTTGTACAATGGAATTCATTTCCTTTTCATAGGTGGGGTATTTATTGACAGTATATGAGAGTGTCTCACTATGGTATGCCACCGGATGACCATGCCGAGTGAGAACTACACCTACAACATAGTCAGATGCATCAATCTCATTCTTGAATGATTGTTGTAGATCAGGAAAGGAGAGTACTGGAGCTGAGCACAAGCGATGCTTCAGATCATTGAATGCTCATTTTTGTTCCTTCCACCACATGAAATATTCCCTACCACCTCCCTTGGGCACTTGGCTGAGGGTACATACAATATGGGAGAATCCCAACACGAACCATCGGTAGAAGTTGGCCAGTTCCAAGAATCTCTGAAGCTCGGTTAGTGTGGTCGAGGCTGGCCAGTCATGGATGACTTTGATCTTATCTGGATCAACATGTACCCCATGCTCATCAAGGATGTATCCCAAGTATTGGACCCTGTTCATGCAAAAAGAGAATTTTTCCAGGTTGGCATATAACTTGTGCTACCACAGAGTGCTCAAAACCTATTGAATATGTTGCATGTGCTCCTCCTAGGTTCTGCTGAAGATGATGATTTCATCCAAATATACCACCACAAAATATTTGTTGAAGTGTCTCAATACATCATCCATCAACCTCATGAAAGTGGTTGGTGCATTGGTTAAGCCAAAGGGCATGACCAACCATTCGAAAAGACCATCTTTATATTTGAAGGCTATCTTCCATACATCAATTGGTTCGATGGGAACCTAGTGGTAGCTAGACTTTAGGTCAATCTTTCTGAAGAAATCCCCCCCCTTAAGTTGTTCAAGAAGGTCATCAATCCTACGAATTGTGTATCGGTTCCTGACTATGATTTTGTTTACGGATTTGTAATGAATGTAGAGTCACCAAGTCTTGTCCTTCTTCTGCACCAGTACAATCGGGCATCCGCAAGGGGATAAGCTGGGTCTCATGTTCCCCTTTTGAAGAAGCTCTTGGATTTGATGCTCGATTTCGTCATTTTCCATCAGTGAGTGATGATAGACCGGTCCATTAGGTAGAGGTGCACCATGGGTCAGATCAATTGGATGCTTGACTTGGCAGTGCGTTGGTACCTCGGTGGGTGAGGAGAAGACATCTTTGTATTCTTCTATGATCCTGTCCACTTGCTTCTGCTTCAAAAAGAGGCTCTATGTAGAGGCCGTGGTTGTGGCGACGACCTTCTGCTTACTATGAGCATGGATCACAAAGAAGATGAACTTCCCGATCTCTGAAATGACCTTACTGCAATGCTTTGCAGAGATTAAAGAAATAGTGGTAGGAGACACTACCTCTGGTATTCTGTACAATTGTCTACCCAAAGTAATAATAACATTGCGGGGTCTAGAATCATACACATCATGATGCTTCCAAAAATATGCTTGTCCTAAAAGAGCATCACAAAATTCAAGATTCAAGGGGAGCAATATGACACAAT
>CBVK0100815820.1:0-14848 GCA_900067695.1 Picea abies
ACAAACAACACTCACTAATAAAATATAGAAATCAAACCAAGCAAACAAACATTCCTATTCTGAAGTCACTAGTTGGTGATGAAATCCACAAACGTCGCAAAATGAAGACAAGAAGGGGATGGGATAAAGCAAGTGGAAAAGTTACGTTGATGACATGCTTAACGGACTTACACCCTGGTACAAGGTCCCACACATAATCGTGGGTATACCCTCCAAGGAACCTGAGTGAGTTTGGTCAATGTCAATTCTAGGTACCATGAAGACTTTCCCCTCCACAGTCACCTCATGAAAATACCCTAAAGATATAGGCCACTAAGTTTACCAATTATGACAATGATGCCTGAGAAACAATCGACAGTCTGATCCACACACAAAGAAAGGGTATCTAGGCTGAAATCAATTCAAGAATATCCCACACATAATCATGGGTATATCCTCAAGTGACCCCCAATAATATGCACAATATCTACACTAAAATTGACAAAGCAGGGTGAGTAACTCTTCTAATTCTAATGTGATCTCATGATTGACCCTTGTGTTAGAAGTGCTTCCCAGGACAAAATGTAGCAATTGGATTTGAACTCTCCCTATCACAAGATACTATTGTGTGTTTTTATTCTTTGGAGAGTGTGCCTTACAACCTATTCCAAAGCTCTATCCTAGCTAATGTTGGTGAAGAGAATTTCTAGAAAATAAAAGTTGCTAATAAATTTTAAAATTACACTGTGTTTTAAAGGTTGTTGTTTACCCAAAAGGGAGATGGAAATGAAACTGATGACATTGAGACCTTGACCCAAAAAATGAAAGAATATATGAATATGAAATATTTCAATTCAATGAACTCTAATTATAGTAGGGAGAAGGTATTTCTTTTGAAGTACAAAAAGCTACGAATTGCAATTTCTTAATTTCGAATGAACACAACTCCAAATAATCATGAACTACAAAATTTTCCAATTTTTCTCTTTTAAAAATATTGCGAATGTGAAAATTTCCTTACGAAAGATTACTAAAAATAATAAATGAATTCAATTCTTCCTTTCCCAAATCAAATCAGGGATGCAATGATGAAATGAAAACGTAATCCAAGAAAATCAAGACATTCTCAACACAATTACCAAATCAAAACTCGTAATATAGACAAAAATGAAGAAGATAAGAAAGGCTTTTGTCAAATACAAGAAAAAAGTGTTTCTCAATCAACAAGCAATATAGTAAGTGAAATAAATCCAAAACCTTAAATAAACCAAATACCCTTTGTCGAATAAGCACTCAGATCAAGATCCCAAGATTATATCCTTCTGACAAAGATCAAAAGCGAAAAACTTGCAAAATCACGAAGAAAGACTTTCAATCACTGAAAACCAATCAAAATAAAGCTTTAGACTCATGAATAGATCAAACACTGGAATCAAAAGTTCACCCCAAGCCATTAAGGCAAAACTGGGTGAAAAAAGACAAATTGACTCACTCCAACAAATCCTACAAGATTTGTCGCAGGCTGGATGTGGGACACATTGCGACGAGCTAAGGTCATCACATGCTACCAATTGAGAACAATGTGACGTTGTCGCACTGGATTGGACAAGTAGGGTGCAACGTCTGAAGGTTGTCATAGGCTGCCAATATGGTATAGTGAAACGATCTCTGTAAATGAGGAAAAAATGGAAGAAAGACAAAAAATCTAACTGAACTTTCAGACCCAGGGAGTCCAAATGGATCACCCACAGACTCAAAGAATGAATTTAATCCAAAGATGGAAAGTCATGACGTGATTATTCGAGTTCTCCCCCGATCAACCATCAAATTTAGGAATATAAGATGGTAATCTGGCTGGTATGATAGGCCAATATGGAGAGTGAAAAATAGGATCATTCAAAATCCTAGACAAATACGGTAAATCCAAACTGGAAAGAAAAGGCAATTGTTTGTTCACTTGAGGAAATTGGTAGTTTTGAGGAGGAAGTCCCATAGGTATACCAGTAGGACCAGAGGCAGTCTGTAGGTAGTTGGACAGTCCTGACAGATTGATTTGTGGAGGGTTTAGAGTCAAATAACCACGAGGTTTTGGTTCATTAGTCATGTTCCCTTGTAAAGGAACATTAGACTGAAATTTTTGACCCCATGTAGGATTTAGAGAACCTAGAAATGGTTGTCCGAAATTAGGAGGTACAAAAGAATTAACTTGAGGATGTTTCCCCCTAGACAGTTGTTGATTCCCTTGGAAAGGAAGATTCCAAGGCTGATATTGTAACACATGTATAATTTTTCCATAGACTGGGTTATGGCCTCCAACTTGAGGTTGCCCCCCAAGTTGAGTTTGTCCCCCAATTTGAGGTTTCCCCCAAAACTAATGTTTCCCCCCAAATTGAGGTTGACCTCTAATAGGAATCTAAAAACCATAAGTGACAGAATGACTGGTGACTCCAACTGGATTGCATCCACTAGGGCCAGAATGATTTGGTCCTTGAGGTGAAGGTGGAGGAGGAACGTAAGGCTCTCCAGGGATAACCTGGGTAGGTGTATGAACAAAATGACCAAGAACATTATACCTAGGAGGAATAAAAAGTTTAGAACCTCTGGGTAGGAATATCAATGGAAGTATTCAAAGTGTTATATCTAGGGGGAAGTGATGGATTTGGTCTAAGAGGAAGTGGGGTTCCAATAGGATCTTGAGTGATAACCAAATTTCCAACATAAACAGTCGTAGCTTATGGGACCATGGTAGAGTGGGCCATTTGGAGAGGAAGAATAGAGTGACAACCAACCAAAACTTGGTCTAAAACTATGGTGACATCACCGGTTGTTCTAGTAAAATGATATAAAGGTATCATATAGGTAATAGACATATCGAGAATTTGTGATGTCAAAGTTTGATTATAACTCATTCTTGGTGTGACAAAAATATTGTGTCTCAAAGATGAGGTAGAACTGGGATTAAAAATTCTAGCACTATGAGACAGGTTTCTAAATGATTTACTTTGAAAAAATGGATCATCTACTCCAAATCCCACATTAGGTTGAGTAGCTACTTCAATATTCTTAACAAAAACAATTTCTCCTGACGATTTAATCCATAGAAAATGTAAATCTCATCTAATACTCAATAATGGATTTGTAGGAAGTTTGAATGCCTCTAAAGAATCTGAAACAATTCTGAATCCCTCTAAAGAGTGCAAACTTATTACTTTAGAAACTACTTCGTTATTGATTTCTCCCTCAGGAGATCCTTCTAATGAGTTAAGAAGCAAAGAGAGGTAGCCTTCTATATCTTCCAGAGGTAGCCCCTGCATCCTATGTGAATGATGAAGATTGATGTTGGTCGAACCAAATAAAGAATGAAACAAATCTATGGCCAACTAGAGAAACAAACAACACTCACTAATAAAATGTAGAAATCAAACCAAGCAAACAAACATTCCTATTCCGAAGTCACTAGTTGGTGATGAAATCCAACGTTACAAAATGAAGACAAGAAGGGGATGGAATAAAGCGGGTGGAAAAGTTACATTGACGACATGCTTAATGAACTTACACCCTGGTGTAAGGTCCCACACATAATCGTGGGTATACCCTCCAAGGAGCCTGAGTGAGTTTGGTCAATGTCAATTCTAGGTACCATGAAGACTTTCCCCTCCACAATCACCTCATGAAAATACCCTAAAGATATAGGCCACTAAGTTTACCAATTATGACAATGATGCCTGAGAAATAATCGATAGTCTGATCCACACACAAAGGAAGAGTATCTAGGCTGAAATCAACTCGAGAATATCCCACACATAATCATGGGTATATCCTCAAGTGACCCCCAATAATATGCACAATATCTACACTAAAATTGACAAAGCAGGGTGAGTAACTCTTCTAATTCTAATGTGATCTCATGATTGACCCTTGTGTTAGAAGTGCTTCCCAGGACAAAATGTAGCACCCTATCACAAGATACTATTGTGTGTTTTTATTCTTTGGAGAGTGTGCCTTAAAACCTATTCCAAAGCTCTATCCTAGCTAATGTTGGTGAAGAAAATTTCTAGAAAATAAAAGTTGCTAATAAATTTTAAAATTACGCTATGTTTTAAAGGTTGTTGTTTACCCAAAAGGGAGATGGAAATGAAACTGATTACACTAAGACCTTGACCCAAAAAATGAAAGAATATATGAATATGAAATATTTCAATTCAATGAACTCTAATTACAATAGGGAGAAGGTATTTCTTTTGAATTACAAAAGCTACGAATTGCAATTGAAGCTTGGTCATGAATGACCAATTGGGCATGCTGCTAAGAAGGAAATCATTGTGAAAAGATGGTGGGTGGAGGAGGTGTCTCAGTCCCTTGCAGGAACTCAGTAACCTTGGAACGTCATGGAAAATATTTCGTATAATTATCTTCACCATAGATAAGGCAAGGATAACGAGGTTTACTCTTTTCTTTGTCATTAGTAGGTTGGGTTTTGGGTTTCTCAGATTATTGATTATTATTTTTTTCCTCCTTATTCTTACCCGTCTCTTTCTTTTTATTTTGATTTTTACCGGTACGTGTAGATTGAACTTAATTAACTTTAGAAGTTTTACTGGGAGAAGGAACCGGAGTATGAGTTTTTTTTACATTAGGAGTAGTAGACTTGGGACTGGCATGACTAGATTGTCTAGACTAAGTCTCAGCATGAAAAGTGCCAATCACTCCATCAACAACATGAGAATCTACTGGAGGTGTTGGGGTAGGATTCATATATAGATGAGGAGAATCAGGGATCAATTCATATAGTGTGCCCGTTTGTAAATAAACGAGATCCAGATATTGAGCATGACTAATCACCTGCTCTTCAGTGATGAAACCACCCATAGAAACATCACGATCTATAGGACTAGTGAGTGATTTGGTAAATGAGAATATACTAGAGGTGTTGGGGTAGGATTCATATATAGATGAGGAGAATCAGGGATCAATTCATATAGTGTGCCCGTTTGTGAATAAATGAGATCCAGATATTGAGCATGACTAATCACCTGCTCTTCAGTGATGACACCACCCATAGAAACATCACGATCTATAGGACTAGTGAGTGATTTGGTAAACCACTTGGCCAATAGTTTATCAGGAAGGGGAACTTTGATTAAGAGTATTCTCCTCCTCCACTCATGAATATGATCGAAAATATGCGTAGAAGAGGATTGTTTAAATGAACTCAAAATTTTAGTTCTTGTCTCATATCGTATTGGCAATTGGTAATGTGTTAAGAATGCCATGGATAAGTTATTGAAGTCATTAAATAATCCTCGTGGTAACTCAATATATCATTTGGCTGTCGAACCCATAAGAGTTTGTTGGAAAAGACATAATCTTATAGAGTCATCCATCAATGAGTTGGATAAACACCACAAATTGAATGTCATGACGTGATTATTTGGGTCTTCTCCTGATCGACCATCAAACTTAGGAATATCTAATGGAAATTTGGAAGGTATGAGGGGCCAATAAGGAGAATGAAAAATAGGATCATTCTAAATCCTAGATAAATCCTGTAAATACAAAGTGGCAAGGAATGGAAGCTTTCTATTCACTTGACAAAATTGGTAGTTTTGAGGAGGTATTCTCATAGGTATACCAGTAGGACCATAAGTAGTCTGTAGATAGTTAGAAAGTCCTGAAAAATTCAGTGGTGGAGGATTTTGAATCAAATAGCCAACATGTGTTGGTTGATTAGGTAAGGTTCCTTGGAAAGGAGAATTAGACTAAAAATGTTGATCCCAAGTAGGATTCATAGAACCTGGATACAGTTTCCCGAGATTAGGGGGTATAAAAGAATTGACTTGTGGATGTTTCCCCCTAGATGATTGTTGATATACTTGGAAAGGAATATTCCAAGTTTGAGATTGTAATCCAGGTATTTTTCTATAAACTAGGTTATGACTTCCAACTTGAGGTGGCCCCCCAACTTGAGGTTTCCCTCCAATAGGAATTTGAAAACTAGAAGTGAAGATATGACTTGTGCCTCCAACTTGATTGGAGATACTATGGCCAAGAAAATTAATTCCTCCAGGCCAAGGTGGAGGATGAATGTGAGGCCCTTCTAAGAGAACCTGGGTAGGTGTAGGAACAAAATTACTAGCATCATTATACCGAGGAGGAATAAAAATATTAGACCCTCTGGATCGATTCTAGGCAGGATTCACAATGCAAGTATTAAAAGAATTATACCCAAGAGGAAGTGATGGATTTCATCTAAGAAGAAGTGATGTTCCAATAGGATCTTGAGTGATAAGTGTATTTCTGGCAGAAACATGCGTAGCTTGTGGGACCATGGTAGAGTTAGTGAGCTGGAGAGAAAGAATTGAGTGAGAACCAACCAACAACTGGCTTGAAACTGTGACAACATTATTGGTCATGCCAGTTCAATTATCTAAAGGTACTATATAAGAAGTGGAATTCACAAGTGTATGGGATGCCATAGGTTGATTAGAAGTTCTCGGGCATAAATTACTCATTCCTAGTTTTGCAAAAATATCTTGTCCCGAAGAAGTTCTCCAAAGAGAACGAGTAGGACCAGGAGAGCTAGGATCAAAATTTCCAATAGTGTTAATTGGAGTTCTAAATGAATCACTTTGAAAAAAGGGATCATCTACACCAGACTCCGTGTGAGGTCCAATAGGCATTCCAATATACTCTTCAGCAACAATGTCTCCCGATGAATGTATTTGGAGAAAATATGGATCTTGTACAAGACTCAATAATGGATTTACAGGAAGTATTGACTCCTCCAATGGAGTATAAATTCCAATCTCAGAGGCTACATCATTATTTACTGCTCCTTTAGGAGAACCCTCTAGTGAGTTAGGAATCAAATGAATGTAATCTTCTGAATATTTTGGAGGAATCCCTTGAATCCTACGTGAACAAAGAGGGTCGATGTTAGTCAGGCCAAATAAAGAATGAAATAAATCTATGGACAAATAGAGAAACACACAACACTCACTAATAAAATCTAGAAATCAAACACGTGAACAAACCTTCTTATTTTGAAGTCACTAGTTGGTGATGAAATCCAAAATTGCAAAATTAAGACAATAAGGGGCTGGGATAAAGCGGGTGGAAAATTTATGTTGACGAAATTCTTAATGGACTTACACCCTAGTGAAAGCTCCCAAACATAATCATGGGTATACCCTCCAAGGATCCTGGGTGAGTTTGGCCAACGTCGATTCTAGGTATCGTGAAAATTTCCCCTCCATAGTCACCTCGTGTAAAGACCCTAAAGAGATAGGCCACTAAGGTTACCAATTATGACCATGATTCTTGGGAAAACAATCGATAGTTTGATCCACATGAAAAGGTAGGGTATCTAGCCTAAAATCAACTTGAGAATCTCCCACACATAATCATGGGTATACCCTCAAGTGACCCCCAATAATATATGAAATCTCTACACTAACACTGACAAAGCAGGGTAAGTAACTCTGCCAGTTCTAATGTGACCTCATGATTGACCCTTGTGTTAGAAGGGATTCCCAAGACAAAATGTAGCAATTGAATTTGAACTCTCCCTATCACAAGATACTATTGTGTGTTTTGATGCTTTGGAGAGTGTGACTTACAACCTATTCCAAATCGCTATCCTAGATAATGTTGGTGAAGAGAATTTCTAGAAAATAAAAGTTGCTAATAAATTTTAAAATTACGTTGTGTTTTAAAGGCTTTTGTTTACCCAAAAGGGAGATGGAAATGAAAATGATGATGTTGTGACCTTTTGTTTACCCAAAAGGGAGATGGAAATGAAAATGATGATGTTGTGACCTTGACCCAATAAAATGAAAGAAGGGATGAATATGAAATATTTCAATTCAATGAACTCTAATTACAGTAGGAAGAAGGTATTTCTTTTGAAGTACAAAAGCTACGAATTTCAATTTCTCAATTTCGAATGGACAAAACCCAAATAATCAAAACTACAAAACTTTCCAATTTTCTCTCTTAACAAATAGTTCGAATGATTTTCTCACTATAGAAGAATTGGTGACCGTACTGGGGAGACCTCTAGGGTTTTTTGGGGATATTATTTTGGGTGCCTTCAATCAATTTATTTATTGTTTTTGAGTTTTTGTAAGCTTTTGTGTCTTTAAGGGATTCTGGTCTTCCATACCAGTACTCCTTGCCTTTGGTTTACTGTTGGTTTTCATCTTTTTCAAGAAGTTACAGAGGTGTATGCAACCTGTAGTGGGCCTGCACATTTTTTCAAGAAGTTACAGAGGTGTATGCAACCTGTAGTGGGCCTGCACATGTGCATATGTGCCCTTCCTTTTGACAGACCACATACATATGCAGGTCGTTGAAGTGTCAGTAGCATGCATGTGTTGAGATATATTTTTTTTTTTTAAAAGAAGAGGTAGGCTAGTCATCTTCTTCCCTATCAAAAGTCACACTTCTAAGGGGTTTTCATGATCTAGCCCTGGTCTATTTTATAGTAGTTTTTAGCCTAGGTATGACCCCAACATAGCTTTCCTTTTATCAAATATTTCTTGTGTTTTCTTTATTACGATTTTTAGGCAAGTGTGTGAGTCTGTTCTGATTTGCCTGTTTGGTATTGTCAGTGACTCCATGTGATCTGCGATTGGGCATGAAGTCATTTCTTGGTCTTGAATTGTCATCATTTTTCCCTTTTTGTCTTTAGAAGAAGATAAAAGAATTCATTTTCAAATTTCTTTTTTTGAATCATAATACAATAATAAAAAAAAATTCATTTCTTTGTTTGGTAAAAGTAGTTCAGGTTAGTTTCTTTATTTACCAAGGAAAAATAAAATTTTCTTAAGTTCTTTATTTGAATGATTAGGACATTAAGTAGATCATAGTTGAGCAAAATCTTGTTTTAAGTTTTTTTTTCTTTTCAAAGATCCGTAAAAAGTAGTTACGAAAAGTTGGTTAAAGTGTTTAAATTGGCAAATCTTTATTTGTGAAGAAGTAGTTTGTTTTCAGTTTCATCTTATGCTCTTCTATTTTGTCTCTTAAAAAACATCATTGGTTTCACTTTCGTTCCCTTTGACTTAATACAACCACTAAAATTAACGCTTAATTAAAATTTATTAGACTTTTGTTTGTAGGGTCCATCAATTTAGTCTAGGCTAGAGCCTTGATTTAGGATTGGAGAGGAAACTCTTCAAGGCTAAAAAAACAAACATAAGAGTTGGTGCTAAGGAGTGATTGAAATACCAGTAACCGTGAAAGTTATCCAAGACCCCCCTCTAACATAGGGGCTAAACACGAGGTCGCGTGTGGAAAGGTAATGAGGATAACCCCTCCAAAGATGGACCAAACGTAGTGGGGAACACATATAGAGGGCTTATCTTGGGATTCTGTTAATTGCATTTTCCATGGAGCTTCATGGATCTCGAATCCATTTGAGGTCCTCAGTTGTCTTCTGGAACACTTTCTTTTGATACCCTTGATATGTTTTGGGCTTCATAACCTGCTCATTGCGGTCCACCCGACTGTCGAATGTACCCACCTAGTGACTGTTCGCACTCTGGCAACCTAGTTGCATTTATCTTAGTGGCTTACACATGTGACTGCAGGGGTATACCATGGTAACTAGGGCAGACATTGAGCCATAATTTTTAGATTATACCTGGAGGGTGATTCCGTATTCGTGTTTCACTTGCACCGGTGAGTTTCTCTAGTATTGGCTGGTGTAACTGTTCTTCTAACTAGCTAGTGATCTTCTTGTCTTGTCTCATAGGATCCTTTTATAGTATGTGATGGTATTTACCATTAATATAAATCCCTAGTGTGTCATTGATCTTCTCACACCATGGAGGATCAGGAGCTCTGCTGGTCGCGAAGGCTTCTTGGCCTACCTCTAGTTAATCTAGAGCCACTCCTGCCACCACTAAGGCGAAGACTAGACCAGCAAGGGTATTTTAAGGTGACTGGGCCATAGGAAACTGATCCCGACCCATCTTTGAAAGGAGAACATTTGATTCTGGAGGAACCAACCATTTTTTACCTCGGAGCAGAAGCTCTTGGTCCGTATAACCCTCTGATCATTGATCTATCGATGCCCATCACCATATTGGTTAAACCTTATGAGCATCAGGTAGTGTCACAAGAAGTGATGGATACAAATGTTGTTACTTCTTTAGGGAATCCTTATATTCCCTCTATGGTTGTCACTATAGGGGGTTTTCCACCTCCTAACCAACCGTCGTCGGTCCGGACCACCATGATCTCAACCACCTTACCTCAGGCAATGGTCTAATTCCATCTATGGCAATGATTTCTTCTCCTTTCACCCAAAGTGTGACAGGCCCTCCATTATCATATGGGATGCTTGGCTTCAATACGAACTATGGCCTTTCCTACTCCACTCTATAGACATTAGGTCTAGGGGAAGGGAGACCTAACGTTACTCTACAAGGATCCATGGGGGGCACTTCATCTCCCTATAATTATTTCCATTATGGAGGGGGTCATATACCTCCTTCATCCCCTTCACTTGGCGGTGCTCACCAACATTTCGTCAGGCCGAACACAAACTACAGTTCGTTTGGAGCTGGTAGTCAAGGAATTCCTTCTTATAGCATGTCAATACATTCGACACCATTCTCTTTGTTTGATGCATTTGGTAACAATGCATTCTCTTCAGTTGTCATCTCAGCTGGGGACAACTGCAGTTATGGACAAAAAAATCCTATGCAGGGTACTATTCCTACACAGGTGGAAAATTCAGGAATTCCTTCCTCACAAGGAACTTGGAGTCCATGGCAGGGATCATTTCCTTTGTCAGGGATGCTGACTAGGGGAAACCCCTTCAATGACAAATGGAACCCCAGGCAAGGCTCAAGACCTATGCCCGTCAGATCGATAGGGGAAACCCTTCCCAAAATCCTTGGAATGCGATGCAAGCCCAACCCTCCACCTCCTATTACGAGAGTCAACCGATGATGTATCAACAAGTGCAAAATCCATACGCTAGTCATGACCATGGTTTTTACCAGAACCCTAGCCAACAACCTAAATTTTCCTGGAAACCTAGTGCCAGCCAAACTCTAGGCTCCTTTTTCCCTGGTTATAATAAACAACCTAAATTACCGTTTTTAGAAACTCTGCACTTGCCAAACTTGAAAAAGTTATTAAACAACCCCATATATCATGATTTGTATTGGCCTCCCATGCCAACCAAGTTTCCTTCGGACATTCCAAAGTTTGAAGCTACTCCTAATGAAGATCCAGGCGATCATGTGTTTACCTTCCATTTATGGTCCTCATCCAACTCTTTGAGAGATGACTCCATTAAGTTGCATTTGTTTCAATGCACTCTCATATGGAGTGTTGTGAAATGGTACAATGAGCTTGACCACATGAGATACTCTTCCTTCTGTAAATTAGCAATGTATTTCTTAAACCATTTCCAATTACCTATGAGATACGACATCGACACCAAATTGTTGGCGAACTTTGAACAGACAAAAGCAGACCATATCTTAGATCACATTTGAGAATGGAGATGTTGGAAGAGTTTTATAAAAGTACTAGTCCCACCAGAATTCCTGCTTGAGTGGTTCTTTAAGTCTTTGGTACCTCAATTATCTAAAGACGTCACAACATTGAGGGTCTTTTCATAAGAAGTGATAATGAGAGCTCAACCGCTAGAGCTTATTTACGCTCAATTTGGTTTACTTTACAAAGTTTTTCCAGATGCACCATGGTCGATACTTGACAAGACTAGACAAACATATGGACCACATGCCTATGGTATTGTTGGTTCAATGCAAATGGAGCCTGTTGATCAACTATCAAATCAATTGCAGCAATTTTCAATACAGTAGGTAGTGGCTAGTGAGACCACTGGTTCGACTACCCCCCCTACTCAAACGTCAGATGTACATATGTGCAATCAACAAACCCAAAGGATAACTCGCATCTTGATGGAAAGAAGAAACAACAAATGAAGGGTAAGGGGGATAAGAAACCTACCAATAATGATGGCAAGGGAAACACAGAAAAGAAAAAGTTGAAGTATCCATGTAATCTTTGCATGGAATACCATATGACTTACCAGTGCCCTCGGCTTGCAGAGGCCCAATAGTTATTGGCACAACAACAACCTACCATGTTAAAAAACTGATTTTCACATGGGAAAAATTTAACTCAAGACTCTTTGAGTGTGGAAGGGGTAGTCATGGACCCCCTCTATCTTTGAGTAATCCTTCGTCTATGAATGTGTACATGATGAAAGGTAGTGTTGACATAGCAACTAGGACACATGACTATGTAATGTCAAACACCTCTGAGAAGGGTAAAGAATATGAAAGCCCATCTCTTCCACTCCAGATTGAGAATACGTTGGGGGAAACAATGACACACATCCCAAAATGTGCGTTCAATAAATCTTCCCACAACCCAAAAGCAAGGGCCACCCACAACTACTCCATGGTGGAGGATTTTTCACAAACCCCTTGTGCAATGTCTGCTTTGGAAGTCCTCTAGAGCTGCTCTTCCCAGAGAAAGGATCTGTTAGCTTCCTTAGGATCTGCTAAGACTTGTAATCCGAGAACAATCATGCTTGATACGACCAGCTTAAAACCTCATCTCCCTTGCCACGTGGAATTTTAGATAGTAGTGGCTTACACCATGAAATTTTTTACTTGGAACATTTTCCGCAAGGTGGTTGATGAGGGCACATCAACATGCATGATGTCTTTAATGTGTTCGAAGGCCATTGGGAAACCCATTTGTCTCCATCACCTACTCTTCTTACTTCTTTCGACGATCATTCATTCCAATCACATGGAATCATCCCCTCTTTTTCCATGCAGTTAGGGGGCAAGACTATGTGCGTCGAGGTTGAAGTGGTCGATGCGTCTCTCAACTAAAATATATTGTTAGGAAGGAGTTGGACCTATGCTATGCAAGTAGTGGTCGTGACAGTTTTTTGGGTCTTGTTGTTTCCACACAAGGGATGGATCATTTCCATTGATCATTTATCCCTCTCCCATCTTGATCCCTCATCGGGTGTATCCACGGTCCCGATGATTGATAACCCTCATCCCAACATTATCAATGTAGGGGTTAGTTTGTGCCCACCTTTAATGGGTACTTTCAATTACCCGCCTCTGATCGACAATGTTTAGTACATATCAGCTATCCCCGACCAGCCTAGGGATGAAATATTTCAAATATCGTTGTTTCACATGACTTACTTTAATGATCTATGGACTCTTCCTTCCCCATCAACCATGATGGAAGGGACAGGGCACCATGGCATGACCATACCTTTTTCCATGACTGAAGTTGTGTACTCTATAGTCTAGCAAGATTTCGTTGACCTTGATCTGACTCCTGTACAGGAGTTAGATCTGGTTCTCAAGCCTATTTGGGCTCAAGGTTCCCTCCTCGATACTGATTCTTTAGACTTAGTCTTGCCCTCAGACAAGGAAATTATTGAGGAAATGAATAATCTGGATAGACCCTCGGATGATCTCCATCACAGATCTTATTTTCTCCAAGTGTTAAGAATAATTGAAGCAGGTGAATTCACTCTGACTATGACTAGAGATAAGGCTTGTCCTATCAATCCTTTGGCTATGCACGTTTTTTACGCTGAAGGAAATATGGAAGCCATCGTTAAAATGATACCTATTGATATCTCCAGAACCCCTGACATTGTGGAGAATATCTTTGTCAGAGCAGACTACTCCCTCGAGGAGATTTAGATCTACACAGATTTATTTAAAGAATTCCATGACGTGTTTTCCTGGTCTTACAAGAAAATGCTAGGCATAGATCCAAGAATCGTTGAACATGAAATCACGACATATCCTAATGCCAAGCCGGTCCGGTAGAAGCTTCATCCAGTTAATCCTAGGAATGCAGAAGCTATTAAGGCTAAAGTAGAGAAACTACTCAAAGCTAGTTTCATCTACCCCATTCAATTGACTCAATGGGTGTCAAATCCTGTGCTAGTAAAAATAAATAGGGTATGATTTGCATATGTACGGACTTCCATGAACAAGGCCTATCCAAAGGATAATTTCCCCATGCCATTTATTGACCAGATAGTCGATGAATTCGTAGGTTGCGAGGCCTTTTCTTTCATGGATTGTTTTTCAGGATACAATTAGATACAAATAAAGCATGAAGACCAACACAAAACCATTTTCATTTTTCTGTGGGGTACATTCACTTATCAGAAGATCCCTTTTGGTTTGAAAAATGTTGGAGTGAATTTTAGTGGGCCATGTCTTTTTCTTTCCATGATCTCAAACACATAGTCGAGGCTTATATTGATGATTTAACGTCACGATCTCATAAGAGAGTTGATCACCCCACATGCCTCCGACTTATCTTTGAGTTATCTCACTACTATTGGATTCGCTTGAATCCAAACAAATGCATTTTTTGTGTAACATCAAGTCGTCTTCTTGGTTTCATAGTTTCAAAAATGGGGATCATTGTCAATCCTTTAAAGGTTGAGGTGATAGTTCAGTTGCCTCCCCCATGCACAATCCCTCAACTTTAGAGTTTACAGGGAAAAGTGAAATTTTTACACCATTTCATCACAAACTATGCCGAGATCACAAAGAGTTTCATGCGTTTACTAAAGAATGATGTTCCTTTTCATTGGAACGAAGCCGATCATCTCTCTTTCAAAGCATTGAAACATGCCCTCACGTCTTCCCGTCTGCTTTGACCACTCGATTATAACAAAGATTTCTTATTGTACTTGGCCGCTGCAGAGTCGACCATCGGTATGGTCTTGGTTCAGGAGGATGTTTTTCTTTCAGAATACATAATTTATTACCTGAGTCGAGGCCTGGTTGGACCAAAACTCAATTATTCCCACATTGAAAAA